>QKNR01020053.1:0-11097 GCA_028031935.1 Paedocypris micromegethes | reverse complement strand
CGGTTAAAGTTACAACCCTATTATGATTGGCTTTTCTGCTCAGAATGGCCTTCCCTAATTTTCCAGCAAATTTGGTACGTCTGCGACAAACTAACTTTGGCTCCTCCCATTCAAAATTTGTAATTGTTATACAGGTGGCGCTATAGGTGCGATGTGAAAATTTCTTCACTTTGGGTTTTAGCATGCCGGGGCCTACAATTCATCAAGAGACTTTAATCGCGTCCGATGTAGCGTGTGCGAATGGGAGCGATGTTAAGATTTGTGATTTTGAAAAACGCGAACGCTAACTTTACGTCTGTGTTTCGCGAAAACCGAGACCGCATTAATATATCGCCCATGTGCGTTTTTTCGCCTACGTCTCTAGTTGTGTCTGGCCAATTTTCAGCTCATTCGGTCAAACTTCCTATGACTAGATAGATTTCTTGCGTGTGGTGTTAAAACGCAGAATTTCCAAAAGTTGGACTTTGATCCAAGATGGCCGACTTCCTGTTGGTGTGGCGAGGTTGGCGCGATAGGCTTTTTTGCTTCCCCTGGCATGAGTATCTCGGACCGGTGCGTCGTATCAAAAAAGTGCTCCACGGTTGCAGTTTACGCACGCGAGCCGGATCCAATGGCGCTATCCCCGAACCGATCGGAGTTAGCGTTGCGGAGTTATTACGCTGCTTTCACATATTTTTTTTTTTTTTTTTTTTATTAATTCTTTTCTTTGTTTCACTTTTTGCCCCTTTTCGCCCTTAACAACGTCAAATAACTTTTTTTTTATTGACAAAAATTCACAAGTGAACCATACAACAAATTCAAAGGTTTCGCCACTGACCAAAATACGGTTGCTGAACCACGCCCCTCAAAAATAAAAACATTGAGTCCGATGGGAGGCCGAAAAGCACTTTTTTCATCGCAGACACGAAATCCGGTACACAGATACTACATGCCGGGGAAGCAAAAAAGCCTATCGCGCCAACCTCGCCACACCAACAGGAAGTCGGCCATCTTGGTCAAAGTCCAACTTTGGAAATTCTGCGTTTTCACACCACACGCAAGAAATCTATCTAGTCATAGGAAGTTTGACCGAATGAGCTGAAAATTGGCCAGACACACTAGAGACGTAGGCGAAAAAACGCACATGGGCGATATATTAATGCGGTCTCGGTTTTCGCAAACACAGCGTAAAGTTAGCGTTCGCGTTTTTCAAAATCACAAATCTTAAATCGCTCCCATTCGCACACGCTACATCGGACGCGATTAAAGTCTCTTGATGAATTGTAGGCCCCGGCATGCTAAAACCCAAAGTGAAGAAAATTTTCACATCGCACCTATAGCGCCACCTGTATAACAATTACAAATTTTGAATGGGAGGAGCCAAAGTTAGTTTGTCGCAGACGTACCAAATTTGCTGGAAAATTAGGGAAGGCCATTCTGAGCAGAAAAGCCAATCATAATAGGGTTGTAACTTTAACCGTGTGGGCGTGGCAACGGCCAAAAGCCACCATTCATTGTTAATGGCAGAAAAGCACTATTCATTCTTAATGGCAGCAATGCTCTGAACTGTGGAAAGGCCTCCCTGAGCAGAAAGCCGTCGTTGTGTTGTAATTTAAATGACTGTCGGACGTGGCAACGCAAAAGCCACCATTCATTCTTAATGGCACTTGGCAAGCAATTTTGAATGGATAGCCAAAGTCGAGTTTGTCACTGACGTACCAAATTTGCTGAAAAATTCAAAGCAGGCCATCCTGAGCTTTAATTGATTTATAAACTATGACCATTGAGCAAGCACATATGCGACAGTTTGGTGACACTACACGATCAATGCGTTGGTTGAACCCGAAGCTCCTAGGAGATTCCATCTTCCCAAGCAGCCTGATAGAAAGTGTCTGAATGTCTGAGGCTTAAAACATTATTGCAGGCGACATTGGTAATAATGATGCAAGACATGCTGCGTCCTGTAAAACCTCTGTTATATAGGTGCATTTATTGTTTCAGAATATATTTTTATATACGCTGAATAATGTAATTTATTACAAAATGTAATATAGGTGATTCTGCAAAAGGGCTCAACAATTTTGTGTTTTACTGGTATGTATTTAATATATAAAATAATATATATCTATATAAATACAAAAAAAAATTAAAAACATTTCATCCTGTTCTTGATTTAGAAATATTGACTTATTGTTGACTTAATAAGTCAATTTCAAGTTATTTGTCAAGTTAAGATGACTTATTTGTTTGTTCTTGTAATATATTGAAACACTTATAATAATTTACATTTGTAAAAAGTTATAAGTTTGTCATTAAATAATTCTACAACAAACCTTGACAAACAAAGATGCTTCCTCTTCTCAACTGCTTGATTCACACATTAGCGCGTTTCCTGCTAAACCGCAGACATTGGACACAACACCTGTCATTCAACTGTTCTAATAAACTATTGGTGGCAAGTTATTTAGATTTGACAAATTGCGTGCTTAGTGGGCGGGACCAAGTGCATCTATATATTTAAATGTCGGAAATGCGTCATTTCCCATTGAGATTTGACTTGTGACTGATCACATCAGAACTCAAAGTTTGAATACTCGCTGGTTTTTCTGGAACCTTCAACAGCTGGACTATTTCACTCTGTGGATTATCCGTTTCTGGAGTACTTTATTTGCCTGTGGACCTGGTTGTCTTAATCTTGACTTTTTCATCGTTTCTGCAGGTCTTGAAAAAGAGGTAAGGTGGAATTAAAGTACATTTTCTCTGCTTAACATAAGCTATAGTGCTTGGAGCATGTGCTTACAGTTTTTAAAGACCTATTAGACAATTTTCTAATAAGGATCTGCTTATTTACGTTGTAAAATACCCATGTAGACCACGTTGGCTACCTAAGATTGCAAAGTAATTCTGTGGTGTGTAGAATTGCGGCTTTAAATGTTCAGTATAAATTAACAAAAGGTGTTTTGGACGTAAATGAGACGACGTGTGATTGTAAACTCTTGGAACGCATGCTGTTGTACAATGAACATTTTAGAAAGTCTTTCAGTGCCTCTGTGCGCGTGCACGTTTGGTCCCGTTAACAGTGATTTCAATTTCTAATCAAGCGCTCCAGTACATTCGTGACTCGTTCAAACGAATCATTTGTGATTTGTTCATTTGTCCGCGTGTCACTTGGGAGCAGCGCCGCGACTCACGTCGTTCAAACGAATCATTTGTGATTTGTTCATTTGTTTGCGTGTCACGTGAGAGCAGCGCAGCAAGCAGTTTAAATGAATCTTTCGTTGTTTGTTCGCGTGTCAGTGAGAGCAGAGCCACCATGTACCCACACATGTTTACTGATAAACTGTTTTGAATGTAAATTACACACTAATTAGAAACTCTTGAAACACATGCTGCTGCTGTACAATAAACACTGGATAGTTTTTCTCTGTGTGCGTGTGTGTGTGTGTGTGTGTGTGTGTGTGTGCGCGCGTGCGTGCTTTTCTAATAAATAACTCTTACTCTAGTACATTCAAGAGTAGTTTAAAAGAATAATTTGTTATTTGTTTTTTTTTTTTCACGTGAGGGCAGAGCCACGTTGAAGGCAGAAGTGCTCAAGAACATTTGTGACTTGTTAAACTTGTGGGCGTGGCAACGGCCAAAAGCCACCATTCATTGTTAATGGCAGAAAAGCACTATTCATTCTTAATGGCAGCAATTGCTCTGAACTGTGGAAGGCCTCCCTGAGCAGAAAAGCCAATCGTTGTAGGGTTGTAACTTTAAATGACTGTCTGGACGTGGCAACAGCCAAAAGCCACCATTCATTCTTAATGGCACTTGGCAAGCAATTTTGAATGGATAGCCAAAGTCGAGTTTGTCACTGACGTACCAAATTTGCTGAAAAATTCAAAGCAGGCCATCCTGAGCTTTAATTGATTTATAAACTATGACCATTGAGCAAGCACATATGCGACAGTTTGGTGACACTACACGATCAATGCGTTGGTTGAACCCGAAGCTCCTAGGAGATTCCATCTTCCCAAGCAGCCTGATAGAAAGTGTCTGAATGTCTGAGGCTTAAAACATTATTGCAGGCGACATTGGTAATAATGATGCAAGACATGCTGCGTCCTGTAAAACCTCTGTTATATAGGTGCATTTATTGTTTCAGAATATATTTTTTATATACGCTGAATAATGTAATTTATTACAAAATGTAATATAGGTGATTCTGCAAAAGGGCTCAACAATTTTGTGTTTTACTGGTATGTATTTAATAATATAAAATAAATATATATCTATATAAATACAAAAAAAAATTAAAAACATTTCATCCTGTTCTTGATTTAGAAATATTGACTTATTGTTGACTTAATAAGTCAATTTTCAAGTTATTTGTCAAGTTAAGATGACTTATTTGTTTGTTCTTGTAATATATTGAAACACTTATAAATAATTTACATTTGTAAAAAGTTATAAAGTTTGTCATTAAATAATTCTACAACAAACCTTGACAAACAAAGATGCTTCCTCTTCTCAACTGCTTGATTCACACATTAGCGCGTTTCCTGCTAAACCGCAGACATTGGACACAACACCTGTCATTCAACTGTTCTAATAAACTATTGGTGGCAAGTTATTTAGATTTGACAAATTGCGTGCTTAGTGGGCGGGACCAAGTGCATCTATATATTTAAATGTCGGAAATGCGTCATTTCCCATTGAGATTTGACTTGTGACTGATCACATCAGAACTCAAAGTTTGAATACTCGCTGGTTTTTCTGGAACCTTCAACAGCTGGACTATTTCACTCTGTGGATTATCCGTTTCTGGAGTACTTTATTTGCCTGTGGACCTGGTTGTCTTAATCTTGACTTTTTCATCGTTTCTGCAGGTCTTGAAAAAGAGGTAAGGTGGAATTAAAGTACATTTTCTCTGCTTAACATAAGCTATAGTGCTTGGAGCATGTGCTTACAGTTTTTAAAGACCTATTAGACAATTTTCTAATAAGGATCTGCTTATTTACGTTGTAAAATACCCATGTAGACCACGTTGGCTACCTAAGATTGCAAAGTAATTCTGTGGTGTGTAGAATTGCGGCTTTAAATGTTCAGTATAAATTTCACAAAAGGTGTTTTGGACGTAAATGAGACGACGTGTGATTGTAAACTCTTGGAACGCATGCTGTTGTACAATGAACATTTTAGAAAGTCTTTCAGTGCCTCTGTGCGCGTGCACGTTTGGTCCCGTTAACAGGTGATTTCAATTTCTAATCAAGCGCTCCAGTACATTCGTGACTCGTTCAAACGAATCATTTGTGATTTGTTCATTTGTCCGCGTGTCACTTGGGAGCAGCGCCGCGACTCACGTCGTTCAAACGAATCATTTGTGATTTGTTCATTTGTTTGCGTGTCACGTGAGAGCAGCGCAGCAAGCAGTTTAAATGAATCTTTCGTTGTTTGTTCGCGTGTCAGTGAGAGCAGAGCCACCATGTACCCACACATGTTTACTGATAAACTGTTTTGAATGTAAATTACACACTAATTAGAAACTCTTGAAACACATGCTGCTGCTGTACAATAAACATTCTGGATAGTTTTTCTCTGTGTGCGTGTGTGTGTGTGTGTGTGTGTGTGTGTGTGCGCGCGTGCGTGCTTTTCTAATAAATAACTCTTACTCTAGTACATTCAAGAGTAGTTTAAAAGAATAATTTGTTATTTGTTTTTTTTTTTTCACGTGAGGGCAGAGCCACGTTGAAGGCAGAAGTGCTCAAGAACATTTGTGACTTGTTCAAACTAATCATTCATTAATTGTTCGCGTCAGGAGAGCAGAGCCATTGGCATTAGTTCGTTGTGTTGACTTGTCATTTGACCGCGCTCAAACCAGTGACTGTCTGTCTAATTTTCAAAGAATTCCTATTTGTTTGTTCCATCTGATAATGTGGCATCATTTTTGTGCTCCCCTCTCTCTTTCCGCTCTATACTGTAGTTGTGCTTCCCTCGCTCTTTGTCTCTGCCCCATAGCTGTGCTTCTCTCTCCCTCTCTCTCTTTCACTTTCATTATCTACAGGATGCCGAGGAAGAAGAGCGTTCGCCGTACTCGTGCCTTGGTGGAGACGAGAGTGACCACCGACTTCTGCCCCCTGCCTCGTCAGTCGGACCGCCGGCGTGAGACCAGTATGTTAAAACTACATTCAGTTGCGTAATAACCTAATTTGCCTGTATATTACGTTTAAAGGTTAAGTGTAGAAGCCTTATCTTAACATTGAGAATAAGTATCTATTTGTCATGCAAATTGCTACAATGAGATCTCGTTACATAGCGTGTACACAGCCAACTTTACAGCCTTTCGTGTGCCTCACAGGAAGAAGGTCCTGTGTTTGATCAGAGCGGAGTTTCTAAACCATCCACCATGACATTTGTTTTAAGTTGTCGCCACAGCAAATTATCTGTGTTGTGTTTTTCAGTTCCTGGGACTGGTTTCCGACACCGTGCTCTCCGTTGGCCAACTTCCTGCGTCACTGGAAAGTCCCACAAGTTGGTCATTCCAGATGGAGTTCCTGACAAGAAGGCACGTTTTACAGTAAAAATGCATAATGCATTTAAAATAATGTCTCGCTGATGTTTTTTTGTTTGATCTTCTTGCAGTTTGTACTGATTGTCGGCGACTCCCATCTACGTGGGATCGTGGACGGCTTCGTTCCGATGCCAGAGGGCTGCCTGTCGTTTGGCTTCAGCTCGACTCCGGGAGCTCGTGCCAGTGAGCTGCAGAAGGAGATGTCTGCGATGGAGCTGCCCAGAGGTGTGTACAGTGACCAGCATCTGTTCTCAGCCAAGTGTCTTTAACTCAGTTATTCGACATTCCTGGCGTTCTCTCTAGTTATCTAGGTCTCCTCAAACTTTGTGTAACCCATCCAGAGTTTGAGTCATTGCGGTAGTACTTCACATCACTGTTATTTATCAAAGTAGCTTCTTCAGTTGTATATAATACGTTTCTTTTCATCAGACCCTGATCTGGTGTGCCTTCTCGCTCCCTCCAACAACCTGACCGCCAGCAGGACTGTGGACGAGGCTAGCGTTGAGTTCCGCCATCTGCTGTCGTACATGTGCAGTCGCTGGAATGAGAAGGTGTGTGTTTCACATTTAAGCACAATGTGAAGGCCAACCACTTTTCAGGTTGTGAATTGTTTTAACCAATATAGGTTTCCGTTTACACTTTGGCTTTTTTACGTCTTGCTGTCCTCCTGGTGTTTATCTGTTTTTTTTATTGTCTTTTTTTTTTTTTCTCTCTTTCCAAAATTTTACCAAACAGATCTGCGTCATCGAATTTCCCCCGCGACTTTCCGTAGATGTGGATCTTCAGGGATTCTTCACTCGGGCGTATCACAGTGTGTCTCGTGACATGGGTAAGAAAAGGAGACTGTGGCACGAACTCAGTGTTTTACTTTTATTATGCATGTGATTCAATAACTTAATGTGTTCATTTTCAGGAGTTCGCTACTTCCATGTTACTGAGCACTTCCCCTTGAGACGAACAGAGCTGTGGTGCAAGGATGGGGTAAGTTTGCTTTCACAGTGTATAAACTGATGTATAAAGTGTTTATTGAAAGCAGTTTAATGTTTGCTCTTCAATGTTTCAGGTCCACCTCAGTGACAGCCACGGGATGGAGATCTTGGTTGGTCTTCTGTGGAACTCCTGTTACCTGCAGATCCAGACCCTGAATCCACCTGCTCCTGTGTCTCCTGGCCCTTCCACGCGACCTCCTCCTCCACCAACTACTCGTAGGGTAGCACCAAAGGTAGTGGTGACGGGACAGCCCGCTGTCCCACTAACAACACAAAACCCTTTTGAGTTTTGTGTTGTTAGTCATCAAAGAAAGGTAAGATCTGCTGATTTTTCTTTTGGCCTCATGTCTTTTTTTTCTTTGACTTTTCTGTAACGTGTGCAAGTATGGTATTTAATGTCCTGAATGTTGTTGTTCTTGTGTTACAGAAAAAACAGCAGAAGGATGCCAAGGTGTCGCCTGTGGGACACAAAGGGCGTTTGGCTTCACAGGAGGTAAATACTGTATTTCTTGAAATTTTGCTTATCTGTGTTAATGCTTTTTATTAATTCATTTTTTAATACTTTAAGGTGGAGACAGTCTTCTCCATCCCTCTGTCGCCTGTCCTGTTCAGCCCTGCTATGCTGCTGGAGATGGACAAGATCTCTCCATCCAACCTGGGGTCTGTTGAGGATGTAGCCCGCATTCCTTCAGGAAAGAAGGTACTTTTTTTTTTTTTCCCCCTAATAAATATACCGTGTTGAGATCAATCTCAATGTAATGCATTGAATTGTTTGTATCTTTGTAGACACGTCGGTCGAAGCGTCGCGAGACTGCTGCCTCAAAGAGAAGCCAGCCTAACCCACCGGTGAGTCTCAGTACAACACGCATGTGTAAGATTTTCACCAAATCACATCTACAAATGATTCATTTACAAAGGCTGAGGCTGCACCAACAGTTGTGGAGGTGAAACCAGGGCCACCTACCAGTTCTTCATCCATGATGGAGAAGGACCAGGTATGTCTGTGTGCTATAAAATATTTTTAATAAGTTATGACATGCAACTTTGACTTTGACACATTTTTGATGTGTTATAGGCTGATCTTGGACTGCTGCAGGTGTCTCCAGGGACCATACCTGCTTTTACGACGATCCTGGATGGGTATTTGGAAGAGGAGGTTTGTAGTGGAAAGTTTTACTTAATGAATTTTTAAATTTCGATCTGCTACACGTGGATTAATAAACAAACGTTTGTATTTTCCTCTAGCTGTGGTGTGGTGACGTGCGTGTGATTCCAGCATCACCTTCCAGATCCAACGACACTGTGGTGTTCAAGGACCAGGTACGATAACATAAACTGATATACTGTATTCAGGTGAAATGTTTTGCGACGCATCCATTTCTATCATCTTCATCGAGTAATGATTACATATTATTTTCCTTTGCCAAGGGACCAAGGCTGACAGCTCCTCCACGCACATCAGCATTTCGGCCCATTACCAGGACATCTGATGAAGACGGCAAAGCTAAGTGTATTTGTTGTTCACACGTTGACACAAAAGTTGACAGTGACACTAAAGTAGAGTTTGGCAGCTCAGATGTAGAAGTCGTAGAGAGCGGTTCAGTTGCTGTTCCAAGTAGTGTTGTTGGGTCTTTTCACCAGGGTGCAGGTTTGTTTCAGTATAGAGGTGTGCAGTGTATGGCCATAGCATTAGTCGCTTTAGCTAAACACACTGCTTCAAGTGTTTGTTCCTGGAAACAACAGGATTTAGACAGTGTTTTGCTTTGTGGTGATGATTTGTACACAGGCCTGCGTGACGAAGGGAAGATTAGAGATGCGTCTGGATTTCTCTGTGTTACAGAATTGCCTAAGACTGAAAGTATTGACGGGAAGACGTTTAACTTTGTGTATGGTAATTGTGTTAGTGGTGATGCTAATGTGGTTAGCAGTGAAGCTATAGATCAGGGTGTTCAGTTTAGTTTAGAAACTGGGCTGGAAGTGATTTTGACCGAGTATCGTACGTGTCTTTTGACACTGTGCGCTAATACTTGTGCTGTTATTGCTGACCGTGGCTGTTATGCAGTAGTTGATTCACATTCCCGTAGTGCAACAGGTATGGTGGCGTCTTCAGGGAGAAGTGTAGTTGTGTATTTTGGCAGTTTTGCTGACTTGTTTAGTCACTTTAGTCGTTTAGCTGCGTGCTTTGGTGGTGATAGAAAGTTGTTTGAAATTCAGGGGGTTGTTGTGAGTTTCAGATCAGTCGAGTGTAAGAGATCAACAGACACACTTTCTCCAAATTCACATCCAGCCAAAAAGCTAAAAACATGTGATCCTGAACAAGTCGGGTCAGATGTGGAATTTCTAGCTGAAACTAAATCATATATGCGCTTTAATCCACTTAGTGAGAGTATTTGCAAAACCTTGTGTAGAAATTTAAATGTAGAATTTGAAAACTTTAGCATTCAGGCGCTGTCACGTGATTGTTTATTAGGACAACCGTGTCAAAAACAGAACATTTGTGCCGATGGTAATTGTTTCTTTAGAGCGGTATCACAAGCAGTCAGTGGTACGCAAAAACACCATCGTAAAATTAGACTACGCGTTGCTACTGAATTGGAAAACAATGCCCAGCTGTATCAAAATAATTTACGTGAAGGCTTTTCCTCAATCTTTGATTATATTACTAAGACAAAAATGCGACGCGTTGGCAGTTGGGCTACTGAAATTGAAATTCAGGCAACAGCAAATTTCTTAGGGGTCAATTTATTTACTTATCTTGATGCAAACTGGATAAAATATAGTTCTTCTAGCAGGATTTTTACAAACTATGGCATCTATTTAGAAAACATTGAAAGAAATCACTATGAAATTGTCGTTTGCGTTCAAGACCCAAAAGTTAAAACTTGTTTGTGCTGTCAAAGTCTGGAACGTTACAAAACTAGATCACAATTAGATCAAGCCATGTTTAGCATTCAAAATGGTTATGATAAATCAAATATTGAAGAGAATTTGTCTCGGTTGCAAAAGAAATATAAAATACTGAAACAAAATAAAGTTTATGAATGCAAAACGCCTATTGAAATGCTCCAAAGAAAGTACAAGTATCAGATAGCGTATAGGAAAAAAGTGAATCAAATGAGACATGCAAAATATAGGTTAATTAAAGAATACAGAGAGAAACTGAAACGTATAGAAAGAAAAAAGTACACGGGGGATGCAGGTTATAGAGAAAAACGTAAAGTAAACAGTGCAGATAAATATAGGAACAACTTAATTTACAGAAACAAAGTAAAAACACTTGATAAACTTAGGTATGCAACTAATTTTCATCATAAAATGCAAGTAAGGGCAGCAAGTATTAAAAAATACAAATTTGATAAACATCATAAAGAGAGGGTTAAGGCTGCAAGCATAACAAAATATAAACTAGACACGCATCATAGAGAGAAGGTCAAGGCCGCAAGCATAACAAAATATAAACTAGACTTACATCATAGAGAGAAGATTAAGGACATGGGTATTGAAAAGTATAAACTAGATATAGATCATAGAGAGAAAGTTAAAGCCACAGGTATAGCAAAGTATAAACTGGATAAA
>QKNR01019812.1:27499-51761 GCA_028031935.1 Paedocypris micromegethes | reverse complement strand
TGGTTACTATTTGTTTGAATGTGTGTGTCTTGTCTTTTCGGAGGTTTAAAGCAGTCACTTATCAGCAGCTAGCTACCGCGGGGTAAAAGCATTACGGACCTGATAACTGGAAGAAAAATTTTCTACTCTAACTCGCTGCTGTTTGCTCTCATAGGAAGATGATGTTGATTTCACAAGAGTGTGTTCTCAAGGTAAGTCGTCCTGTTGTTGTTATATTTTCAAAGCTTTTTTTGTCTGTTTGTGCTTGTAAATATCTGAGGGAGAAAAGTTTCTTTTCAATAAAGGTAAACGAGTAAAGGAACGTTCTCCACGTAAAGGTATTTAAAAATAGATTAACCCCAACCAGTTCAAACACCAAAGTGACACCAAGAAAAGTATTATTTTATGTTAAAAGTAATATTAATGTGCTATTAACCTGTCATGGTTCTCATTCAAAGGGCAAGTACATTCTCCCCACAATATTTGACCATGACACAGCAAGAGTTTGCGTTTCATGTATTATATGTTTTATATCAAATTTTCTAACTGTGCAGGTAGAAGACAAAGACGTCGTCCAACGTGTTACAGAGGAGACCACTGCTGGAGTTTATGTCATCCAAGGACTTCATGACGGTGATAACCCAGAGGACAGTGCCATTGTTCTTGAAGGCCAGACAATTCTACAAGATCTGGACAACGTTGCATTTGCTGCCGCCATGTTGTTTGGCCTGATGTCTGCTTTAAACTTGAACTACTTGAACTATACATTTGAAGTTCTACAGAAAGTGGTCATGGAGCTTGAGAGAAACATCCGCTCCAACAAAGCCCAAAGTAACCTGTCTGTAAAGACGCACTGCTGCACTTTTCAAGTCACTGCTTGTGAATTTAAAAAAATGTTACTCTTTAAAGTTGTGTTATTGTTTTTATTACATAAATGTTTATTTTGTTCAGGTCATGTTGATCATCATTTATTAACATTTAAGTAATAAAACAATTACACAACTTTAAAGAGTAACTTTTTTTTTTAAATTAAATCAAGAAGGCAAAATTTGTCTTTTATTTGTTTAGGAGTAAAACGATGCCTCTTCTCAGTTTGTCCTTCAAAAATGATGTGTATGGTGATGTTTATTAAAGTTATGCATTTTTATATTTACTGTATTTTAGAATATACACACTACTATTTTACGGTCTGTTTTATATTGTTTTTGTTTGGACAGTTTTTATTTAAATACTAGAATATTGGGAATTAAGAGTCAATTCAGTTGTTTAAGTGGTTCTTTTGAAAGGAACACAGGTTATCTGATGTACTGTTTAAGCAGCATGTTGTCCAGATGACTAAATACAGTTGAATTTTGTTGCAAGAAATTTTTTGTTTGTGTTGTTATGATGGCAGTTATAAAATTTAGCTTTGATCATCTAGAGTTAAGTATGCTGCTGAATTTAACTTTATTGTGTGAGACTTGATTTAGCTAGATTTGTATAAGAGAGTGCATACACTGCAAGTACTTTCTTATGTCAAGACACTTACAATATTTGGTAAAAAAATACAGTAACATTGACAGCTTGGTTGACCACTGAGACACTGAACAGGCTAAGCAGTTTAGATAATGAATGGATGAATAACCAGGTACTAGATTAAAAACGAAAAAATCACTTTTGTTCAACATGAGATTTTTTTACATATTAGCCTCAAGCATTTCTTTTATATTAAAATAAAAAAAATCATGTTTATTTAACCCAAGATTTTTTAACATAATAGCATTAAACGTGTCTTTTATATTTACATAAAAATGTCATGTAAGTTTAGTTCATAAAAACTCAAATATTTTTTATTTGAAGCTAACTTAACTTTAATATGTGGAACCGATTTCCATAATAATTTCATGTAAATCCAACAGACTTTTTTTTTCAGTGTGTGTGAGAGAGAGACTTGTCCGCTTATCGGAAGTGAAATGAACAGTGTTCAGCTATTAGCTTAATCTTCAGTAGGTGGTATAGTCTGATTCAAATAGCTTTCTGGCAACATTTCAGTATTAACTGAGATTGTAAAGCTCAGTAAACTAAACCACGCACGTGCACAGCCGTGTAAGAATCAGCTGGGGGAGAGAAAGAAAACTATTTTAGAAGCTTCTATTTCTATTTTTTTTAATATTTATGATTTCTACATACATTTTTCCGCTAAATGTAAGTATTTTAAGATGACACCAAGATCAATATTAAGAAAACTTTTGAATTTTTAGGAAATTAGAAGTGAAAATATAAATTATATAATGAAAGTATAATTGATTTTCATAAATCGTTATTCTGCATTAAATACAATGCATTTATAATATATTTATTACATACAAATCCGAATCGGAATGATTGGAATGTTTTAAGGTTAATTAGATTTTTTTGAAGATAGTGGAAATATCTGAAATTGCCAGTACTCTTTCCAGTGTAAAAATATAAAATGTCATCTAAATCGCAGTTAAATCATTTGATAATTAAGGCACTAATCTGATTCCATTAAAAGGAGAGAAGCATTTAAGAAATGTGTCTTGGTGGATAAAATATACTTCTTAAACGAGAGAATGAAATAAATAAAAAATGAAATGAAAATGAAAAATAATATACTAAATAAAAAAATACAGGCGCTTAGCTGCCGCACAGATCATGTTCTGACACCGTCACAACGAGACGGGGTCGGGCGGAGCTCGCAGGGACGAGACGTGGTCGGAGCCTCTTCGGGCAAGGCCCGGTGGATCGAACCTGGGCCTGACGGCGGCGTGGCTTGATGCGTCTTAGGCGTGACTTGACCAGAGCCTGACGTGGCTTGACCGGGTCTGGGCGTGGCTTGACCGGAGCCTGACGTGGCTTGACCGGAGCCTGACGTGGCTTGACCGGGTCTGGGCGTGGCTTGACCGGAGCCTGACGTGGCTTGACCGGGTCTGGGCGTGGCTTGACCGGAGCCTGACGTGGCTTGACCGGGTCTGGGCGTGGCTTGACCGGAGCCTGACGTGGCTTGACCGGGTCTGGGCGTGGCTTGACCGAGCCTGACGTGGCTTGACCGGGTCTGGGCGTGACTTGACCAGAGCCTGACGTGGCTTGACCGGGTCTGGGCGTGCTTGACCAGAGCCTGACGTGGCTTGACCGGGTCTGGGCGTGACTTGACCAGAGCCTGACGTGGCTTGACCGGGTCTGGGCGTGACTTGACCAGAGCCTGACGTGGCTTGACCGGGTCTGGGCGTGACTTGACCAGAGCCTGACGTGGCTTGACCGGGTCTGGGCGTGACTTGACCAGAGCCTGACGTGGCTTGACCGGGTCTGGGCGTGACTTGACCAGAGCCTGACGTGGCTTGACCGGGTCTGGGCGTGACTTGACCAGAGCCTGACGTGGCTTGACCGGGTCTGGGCGTGACTTGACCAGAGCCTGACGTGGCTTGACCGGGTCTGGGCGTGACTTGACCAGAGCCTGACGTGGCTTGACCGGGTCTGGGCGTGACTTGACCAGAGCCTGACGTGGCTTGACCGGGTCTGGGCGTGACTTGACCAGAGCCTGACGTGGCTTGACCGGGTCTGGGCGTGACTTGACCAGAGCCTGACGTGGCTTGACCGGGTCTGGGCGTGACTTGACCAGAGCCTGACGTGGCTTGACCGGGTCTGGGCGTGACTTGACCAGAGCCTGACGTGGCTTGACCGGGTCTGGCCGTGGCTTGACCAGAGCCTGACGTGGATTGACCGGGTCTGGGCGTGGCTTGACGGCGACTGGGCGTGGCTTGACGGCGACTGGGCGTGGCTTGACGGCGACTGGGCGTGGCTTGAGGCGACTGGGCGTGGCTCGGCTGGAGCGTGACGTGGCTCGACGGCTGGAGCTGGAGCGTGACGTGGCTCGGCGACAGCTGCACATACTCGCTTGGGCATCCCAAGCCTGGCGAGCCGCTCATCGGTGCGTGCGTTGGTGGCGGCAATTAGCGCAAACAAAGCATCCATCCGCTCCTGGTGAGTACGGGCCTTGTCTGACATCCGCATACCGGCTGGAGCGAGGCGTGACGTGGCTGGAGCGAGGCGTGACGTGGCTGGAGCGAGGCGTGACGTGGCTGGAGCGAGGCGTGACGTGGCTGGAGCGAGGCGTGACGTGGCTGGAGCGAGGTGTGCGTAAGTGGCGGTGACTCGCGCTGTGAGCTGTTCAAGTAAAGACTGCGTGCTGGCGGCCTGCTGTCGTGATTCCTCCGAAAATCTTTGCAGTCTCTCCTGTAGCGTCTCCAAACTGGCTGGTTCCATTGTGTGGCCAGATCGTTCTGTCACGGAACAGAGGTGTCTAGGAACCACAGAATGGAGATGACGTTGCAGGTATAAATCCGTAAGGCTTTAATCAGGGTCAGCAGGCAAATGGTCGTCAACAGTAATCCAAAACAAGATCCGAATCGGCAGGCAGAGCAGTGGTCAAATAAACGGGAGCAGGGTCGAGAAAACGGGGCAAGCAAACAAGACGAGACAAAACTTACAAGACGTGAACTTAGGCTGGATGACTGGTGCAAAAGACACAGACGATCTGGCAAAACACAAGTGAAACCACAGAGGCTTAAATACCATGGGTAATGACTAATAATCATGAGATCGATAACACCTGGTCTACAAACGATCACACTAGCATGTGGATCGACTAAAATGGCGGCACATCGGTACACTTCAAAATAAGAGTCCGAACCAGAGTTCAAAATCAAAGTACAGTCGTCACGTGACTCAGGATCCATGACAGTTGTAATAATTAAGACAAATTTAGATACAGTACTGTATATATAGGTGGGATGTTTTTTTTTTTTTTTTTACATATTATACTTATATTTATTATTTATACTTTTATTTAAATTGCTATATTTAGCAATTTCTTATTTTAGAAGTATAAATGCTATTATTTGTGCGCTTTGAGACAGTTAAAACTGTGAAAAGCGCCCTACAATTACGCATATTATTATTATTATTCTATGGAACATGATAGTTGTCAGAATACAATAAGATTTTACTTTTTAAGATGGTCCAAAATAACTCCAGTTCTTACCTTTAAAGCTGAACAAACTGTTGTCAAACAAGCTGTTAATATAAATTAGCAAATTCAGTGACAGACACCGTTGCGTCCTGAAATGCGCGGAATCTGATTGGCGGCGGGGGTAAAGAACGAGCGCGCGCACGCACGGCGTCACCGGCGTTGGGTGGGGGGCCAAGTTCACGGAGGTCGTCACCATCACAGACCGCTGCACGCGCACGCGCACTGGAGACACACGCAAAGCCGCCACAACAGGAGACCCGCAGGTAACAACCAAAGGCCAAATCACGTCCGCCCGCCCAAAGCAGATTTTGCCTGCAAAATCATGAATTCAAAATTGCTCAGTTGGGAGTGAAACCGCTGAGCACGTCCGTGAACTTGGCCCCCCACCCAACGCCAAAAAATGTGGAAATAGTCTCTTTCGTTTGTGCTTCGTTTGTGCTGCAAAAAGTTTCGTTTGTGCTTTTATAATTTTTCAGATATTAAACAAAATAAATTAGCTTAAATATAGCTTAATATCTGGAAAAAGCTCAAACGAAAATCTTTGCAGCACAAACGAGCACAAACGAAGGAGACTGTTTCCGTTCATTTTGGAGCTATCTGGGGGGCTGATTAACCTTAGATGACCTATAAAATATTTTTTAATATCTGAAAAAAAAAAAAGCACAAACGAAACTTTTTGCAGCACAAACGAGCACAAACGAAGCACAAACGAATGCGACTATGAGGTCCGCTGAGCCCGTAGATACGTGCGCGCGCTTCTTGACCCGCGCGCTCAAACGGAGATGCGCTGGGCGTGTCCTACTCACGGTCACCACTAGATGGCGCACCAGATCAACCGATGCACCCGCTTGTTTGTAACTTAACTTCAATTCAATTCAATAAACTTTATTCATCCCCAGGGGGACATTGCTTTTAAGGTAACAGTTGCTCACCCGAAAGAAGAATAGAATAAAGAAACAAAAATACAAATCTGCATGAAATGTAAACATTGTGCGCGTGCCCTAACAAAGAAAATGAATCACATGAATAAATCACAAAATATGGTGACGTAGACCGGAGCATGTCGGATTACCCCAGCAACCCGACGTTGCTCTTATCTTAATCCGTTTGCGCATCGTTGGAATGCGACAAAAAACGGCACCAAAGACCGTAAAGACACGAGTGTAAAAGACGTTTGGTTTTATCCGAGTTCATGCAGTGCCAGACTTATGAGGCAAAAAAAACAAATCAATCTAATCGTTCGCAAATGCGATAAAAGCAAAAAACCCTAACCCTACCTTGACGGACCTACCTTGGTCCTCCTCATGCTTTAATAAACGAGGAAGTTTATTCAAGACATGACGACATGACAAATTAGCGGGACAAACACCCAGGGGTGTAAAGAGTACCGGACAACCATACTTGAGTAAAAGTACAGATACTTACTGTAAAAAATTACTCCAATACAAGTAACAAGTCGCCAATTTCAAAAAGACTTGAGTCAAAGTAGAAAAGTATCCAATTTGAAAAGAACTTAAGTATTAAGAAGTATTTTATTCGGCCCAAAAAAAAAAAGAAATGTGAAAACTGTGATGTTCTTACATATTCCAGTCAGTAGATGGCGCTGACGTATTGCCGGTTGTAATGTGCACGTGTGAGTGTGCGTGAGTTGGAGAAGAGGAGAGAAGAGTTCGGTGGTTGAGCGTATGCCATGCGTTGATGTAAAACAATAAAAGAACCAGTTCCAGAAGACTTCGTGTTACTTTTTTTTAAACACAACAAAAACAAACTATTGTTTTCTAATGCAGAAACAGAAATTAACCTCAATGTTTGAAAAATGGTAGAACAAAGTAGATAAAAACAACAAAAAGTCAGTCTCAATCACTTAAATTTGCAAGTAGATATAAAATAAAATTCTGATTAGTAAATTATATATTATATGTATCATATAAAGTTATATATTATATAATAACATTTGTTATTATACACAACACATTTTGTGGTTTCTCTGTATTACAATTATACAAAGAGATGCAGTGCACTTAAACTACGTATACATTCAATGAAAAGCACATCACAAACTCACAGCTAAATGTACTTTAAGCAGAATGTATAATTTAAGCGACTCATTCACGTTGCACACAAAAATTAGGCGAAAATATAGTCATGTCACAGTGGTTTTTACCATGTTAATATTCGTTACATGCTTACAAACACCACTGTGTAGTCAGGGAAGATCTGTATAGTTAGCTTAACAAAAAAACACTTTAACATTAAATTACCGCAATGTGTTTCACCAAATTTGACGAAGCGCTTATTTTTGTTGTCCGTGGTAAACAATGCTGACACTGCATCTTGTAGGAGAGACGTTCTATTTTCGACAAAAGAAATTATTAAATTCAAATAAGGCTACGGATGATTGTCCAGCTCTTGATGTGCTGCGTTTGCTTCATCATGACGTCAGTCGTGTCGCTAGTTAAACACCTGCTACACGTACATTTACGCCCCTAATTCACGTTCTTGTGGTTTCTAATTCACAAATAGCCTCCATTACCTTCAGCAGCCTAAAGATGGCGATATTCACCTCGTCCGCCCAAGAAATTAACCGCGGTATAAATCGGTTCAGGCTTTTCGTGCAAAATGAAAATGTAACGAGTAACGATAAGTGTTTGTTCAAATGTAGTGGAGTGAAAAGTACTGCTACTCAATCAGAAATGCAGTGGAGTAGAGAGTAAAAGTTGCTTATATTGTTGATACTCAGTGCAAGTACGAAGTAGCCAAAAACATACTTAAGTAAAGTAACCGAGTACATTTACTCAAGTACCTTACACCCCTGCAAACACCTCACCAGACCAAGTTTCCGCCGTTGCCCCGCCAACGTAGTTTTAATTGGTTGGTAGTTTAATATTCAGGTCATCTCATTGGCTAGTGAAAGGGATTGGCAAAGCTGTCAAATGTTTCCAAGTAGGCATTTTCACATTTCACTTTCCAAAGCACGCTAAATAATTTCCTGTCACATACGTGCTTCTTTCTCACAAATTACTAAAGCACATCCTCCAATTCAGCTACACTCTTGAGATGGTGTTTTTTTTAGCAACTTTTTCCGTTTTTTTTATTGTTATTTTTGTTCCACGTCATGATTGTCCCACTTGTTGTCGACGAATAAAAAATTACAATCTTATATCTTAATGTTTGTAGTTTGAAATGTGGAAAAAGGTCACAAAGTTCGAGGGGGCCAAACATTTTCACAAGGCACTGTACACTCAGACGTGTGTGTGTGTGCGTGCGTGCGTGTATACACAGATAAAGTATTTATACTGTGTATTCATACTGTATAAATACAACTCATTTGTTATATTTCACTTAAGATGAGGTCAAATCAGTCGTGCCTTATAATCTAGTGTTTCATTTCAACTGCAACCCAGACGCAGCTCGCCGGCATTAATTCAAAGAACAAAAGGTTCACCCTGTTTTTCCTTCGTTGCTTTTATTCATTTAAAAGGCAGTGTTGTTGTTCTTAAGCGCTGGACCAGATCCCGCGGGACAGTGTGGCTCCGCCCTTCAGTTCAGTGAGTGGACGAGAGCTTCCGCTCCAGCAGCTGGTCCAGGGTCAGAGGTCACAGCCTCTTCATCTGGCTCTTTCTGGGACGGTCCTGCCGAACTCTCCACCAACGTAACGCGGAGAGATCTGAGGCTGACGAGCTGAGGAAAGGTAAGAGCAGCGAAAAGCATTTCTAATGAAAGGCATCACGTGGTTTTAGAAGCTCAAACGAGGGTGGTTCATAACGGCTTATAATCGCACATTTGAAATACGCGCGTGAATGAGACGTAGAGGACGTGATGGAGATTAAAACCTGTCGTGGACAGTTTGAGTTGTTTATTCGTACAACATTTGTCGACAAACCCGAGAAAGCACACACCGACTCTCCTTTATACGCTGGCCGCGTGTTTACCTGCTTCTGTGCTGTAGACGTGCCTGTTCGCCGCTGCACCCAGCATGTCAGTTAGTTAGTTTGTTTTGTTTTCCGAACTCCTTCCAAGTTTAAATAGCGGTTGTGATCTTAACACAGCAATCCACATCTGACCTGGATAACACCCTCAGTAAAGCTGTGCCTGCCATTCGCCGCCAAAACAACAACGGGCTGCTCCGATCTCCGTGAGTAAGTTCACACTTTCATTCGGGGCATCAATCGCTGGATGACTTGGTGGAGGTGACCTCAGAAACGGCCTTAATAGTTTGGAGCAAACTGCTGTTAATAGTTTGATGTGCTGGCTAACGCGGAACTTTAAAAACCTGGCGGTGTATGTATGCGACTGCTGTTAGGCGTCTCCTTGGCTTGTCTCTTCTCGCATCTCGCGCAGTTTAAGCTGGTTTCATCATTGTGAGTTTACAACATGCTACTTCATTCATCACCGGACTTGCATCAATTGAACTTTGAAACTCGTCCAAAACTGAGTGACGGACTGCGCGATCATTGTATCGCCCTTGGAATCGCCCGCCGGACTCGCTATATACATCACGGCTCCCGTAGCATAAAATGTTCAAGGACTGCTCTCACTACCCCAGCCATCGGATGTGTGATACCCACTGTTTGGTCCTCCTGTCTCCGAGGACATACAAAACCACGCTGTAAACTTGGAAAAGTAAACCTCAAGAACCTCCGTTGTGTGGAGTACGTCTCATCAGGCGTCTCAACACCGCCAACTGTCACCCAACTCCTCGTCAACATGGCTCTAGTCAATACCAGGTCACTGGCAAACAAAACCTTCATTTTAAATAACCTCTCATGCCCTGGACTTTCTGTTTTTACTTGAAACCAGGTTAAAAAATGATGATCCGTCATCCCTGGCCGAGCTATTTTGAAAAATTGAAATTTTGAAAATTGACCTTAATGGCCCTTTGCTCTGTGTGCTAGTGTACAGACCACCTAAACTCAGCCCAACATTTAATCATGATCTCTCAGAATCTCCGTCTATTCAAATGTCTCGCTTTGACAGAATGTTGTT
Source organism: Paedocypris micromegethes (assembly GCA_028031935.1). Classification (NCBI taxonomy): domain Eukaryota; kingdom Metazoa; phylum Chordata; class Actinopteri; order Cypriniformes; genus Paedocypris; species Paedocypris micromegethes. The sequence goes on along the minus strand of QKNR01019812.1, from coordinate 41,767 downwards.
GCTGGGGGATTTCAACATTCATGTCTGCTGCCCATCCAAACACATGGTTAAACTCTTCACAAGCCTTATGGACTCACTCAACTTTGTACAGCATGTCTCCGGTTCTACACATAATGGAGGTCACACACTGGACCTTATCTGGACCCACGGTTTTTCTGCACACATCTCGGGAGTTTCTGATGCTGGCATCTCCGATCATTACCCTGTTATCTTTGAGCCAGTAATATCATATTCTCAGTCTAGGGCTGGGCGGTATAGCGGTAATTACGTGAATACCGGTATTGCGTTGCGCCACGATATGGATTTTGCAATATCGTGGATACTGTGGCACTTTCATGAATTTACCCGTTATACACACATATCAAGGCTTTAATACAGTATAATGTATTTGTTTCATTACAATTTTGATTTACGACACGGATACATTGCTAATCGAATACAGAAATTGTTGTGAGAAACTGAATTAATAGATCACCCGCGAGGCGCTGTGCCGCTCCACGTCTGTAACGTGCCGGTTTTTTAGAGCGGCTAATTTAGTGAGCGCGAGACCCATAAAACACGCGCACGAGAACATTCTGCTCGTTTTATTTTGGTCAAAGTCTGTTTTCGATTGTTAACCTTGGTTTCACGCAACTTTAGATTCAGACGCGCGCGCGAAAGAGAGGGAAAGCGTGACTCTGCTCTGCATTTTTGTCTCTCTCTCTCTCTCTCTCACTGTCTATCTCACTCTTGCTGTCTATTTCACTGTCTCTCTCTCACTGTCGATCTCACTCTTGCTGTCTATTTCACTGTCTCTCTCTCTCCCTCTCTCACTGTCTATATTTCTCTCTCTCACTGTCTATCTCTCTCTCTCTCTCTCTCTCTCTCTCTCTCTCTCTCAAAAGATAGAGGCCATTTAATTTAAATGTTTTTTTTAGTTTTTTTTTTTTCAAATAAATGCCTGGGCTACTTTTAACAGATATTCAGTATTAAAAATGACAGCTGCTTCTCCAGGTTTCCCCTTGCGTTTTAATTTCGTACTTTATATAAAATAATACCCCCCACACACAATATTGTGGTATAATACCGATACCGTCTGAACACTAGAAAATACCGTGATATGAAATTTAACCCATATCGCCCACCCCTATCTCAGTCTATTTTATCTCGTCCTGTAAAATATTCCCGTGTGTTTCACTCTAATACTGCTGTTAAATTCTGTGAGTCCTACTCTGAGTTTATTTCAAAATCCCCTCTGACATCTAGTGTGGTTCCTGACTTGCTGGTTGAATCATTTAATTCTGCCTGTTATACTGCTTTTGTAAAAAGTTTAAGATCAGTCCTCAACCCTGGTTAATCGCTTTCACCCAGGCTCTCAGACAAGAGTGTAGGAGGGCTGAACGCAGTTGGAGAAAAGATGGACTTCAGATTTCCTATCAAATTTTTAAAAATTCTTTAGTCTCATATCAAAATTCTGTGACGGAGGCAAAAGCCAAATATTTCTCTGACTTGAGGATTGAGAAAAGTTCTTAATCCTCCTGCTCACACAGCTCCTGATGCCAGTCTTGAGACTTGTATACAATTTTCGGAATTTTTTGTTCAGAAAGTGCAAGCTACTAGATCACAGTTCTCGCATGACCCAGTTCTCACAAACCGGGCGCAATCAACAAATAGTTTTACAAATTTCCAGCCAATTTCATCATCACAACTGTTTGAAACTATTTCACGGATGAAAGTTACGTCTTGTCAATCAAATATACTGCCGGCTAGTCTGTTTAAACAGGTTTTAGACACAATCAGTCCCGCCCTCTTAGCAATCATAAACAGCTCTTTAATAAACGGGGTGTTTCCTGCAAGTTTTAAACATTTAAACCTGCAAACGGGCCTCATCTGGACCCTGCTGTACACAGCAACTATCGTCCTATTTCCAAACTGTCACTCGTATCAAAGGTTCTGGAAAAAGTTGTCCTCTCGCAGCTCACTTCATATCTGGACATACACAACATTCTAGACCCGTTTCAATCTGGATTCAGAGCGATGCACAGCACCGGGTCAGCACTACTGAAGCTCACTAACGACATTCTGCCGTCTACTGATGCTGGATCATCGGTCATCCTTATACTGCTGGACTTGAGTGCTGCGTTTGACACAGTAGAGCATAATATCCTCCTAAATCGACTCAACAGTGTTGTCGGGGTTCAGGGCTCAGCACTAGAGTGGTTCTCCTCATATTTGAAAGGGAGAAGCTTCTCTGTAAATATATCGACACTTTTGTCTCTCCTGCTGCACCTATCCAGTGTGGTGTCCCTCAGGGTTCCATTCTTGGACCACTGCTCTTCTGTATTTATATGCTTCCTCTGAGCTCAATACTACGGAAACACAATATTAAATTACCACTTTTGTGTGTGTGTGTGTTTCACCGTTTGAAGGCCAAATGAGGGAATGATAAATTTGCAATTATCAGAAATTTCTCAACTATGTTTTTGAATGTGATCGTTTGATTGCCACGTGACGTCATTCATCAATCGTACGGTAAAAACAGCCACTAATTTATTTTAGGATGTGATTTTGACACAAACTTGCTGTGAGTTCTGTCTAGTTTCTCATCATCATGATCCCGAGCGTTCAGCCTCACCGTCTAGGTCACGGCCGCCTCGGACTTCTGGAGCTACTGACTGGCATTTCTCCAGCATGTAAAGTGTTGAGGGCTCTGAGGAAGACACACACACACACACACACACGTAAATCAGGGGTGTCTCCCTGCCTCACAAATCTTTTCGGCAATAATTTGATCCCTGATAAAAGATTGATCAAACTAACAATGACGTTGAGTGTCACCCAATCAAATGTAGAAAATGAGCATCGTCATTAAATGTGTGAGGGATGATTAACATCAGACGATATGAAGACGGGACAAAACCTGTCATCAACCTGTTATTTTGATGCTCTGTATTTCATGTTGAAAGTTGACATTTAATATTATTTCAGGATCTTTCTTAAGCATGTAGCTGTTGAGAACTAAAGTTCAGAACTGCCTAAAAGCTAGGACAAGTTGATGGTAAACACACCCCCTCCCATCGACCACCTTAATCTCACACATCAGACTGGTCACAACCTGTAACCAGTTAAAATGTCAACTGACCACGATCAGAACATGACGGAGAGAGAAAGTGTGTTATTTTATTGCTCATACAATCGTAGAGAGAATCGAGATTTTTATTTTATCCAGAATTGTGCAGCTCTACTTGCAACCAAAGTGTCGTAGGTTAGAATCTTGCATCAAGAGAGAGTGTGTGTGTGTGTGTGTGTGTGTGTGTGTGTGTGAGATCTGGATGGTTAAATGCAGAGTGCAATTTCAACACACCCTTGTGGCCTTATTGATAAACTCACCACACTTTAATACAATGCTTATTCCTGTGAGATTTGCTAAAGCCGAATCCTGTTGTCGTCTCTGTCTAGTAGTGTTGTCAAAAGTATCGATATTTCGATAAGTATCGATACTGAAAAATCTGAAACGATACAATACTGTGATCCAAAAGTATCGATACTAATCGCGCTTCCGGGTCTTCAACTTCGCGCATGCGCACGAAGCCAATGGCGGCGGCAGATCATTGTACAAGCGCTGATACTAAATCGTGCAAACACCTCGCGAACCGAGACACAGACGTGTAGAACGAATTTCGGGAAGTTAGTAACAGTTTTCATTATTAACACGTATGTTATGAAGTCCCGTTTTGCCCCGTTAAAGCAGTGAAATACAACTTATACGCGCGGTCGACCGAAATAGAAAATATTATACTCAGAACAGTTCGCGGATATTTCACCCTTTCTCTCAAAAATAAACAGCAGAGACACAAGCGCGGTAGTTTAATTAACATTTATGACGTGAACTAAATACTTTCAGAAAACGGCACAAGGTGATCTGGTGCTGCTGCTCTCTCCCTCACACACGCAGGCGCGAGCGGCTCTCCCTCTCACACACACACACACATACGCACACGCACGCAGGCGCGAGAGCTGCTCTCTGTGGCGCGGGGCTTCACAAATAAACGATACACACGGTGGATTTCGAACGTAGTATATATCCCCAAAGCACTAGTCAGCATTAGCGTTATCTTCTTGGGAGAACTGTGACATAATTGCCTTTTTTTCTTTTTTTTTTCAGTAATCATGCGAAGCACATTTGAATTTATTTAGAGTACTGTAGGTGTCTATGCGCTGATCAATAATGCTGTTTAATCAAATCCCGAATCTAAATCAGTTTATATAAATACTGCTGTTCAACTCTGGTTGATTTAAGCAGATCCCTACCACAAAATACCAACTGGTATATTAATACAAGTTTGACAAGTAAGCCTATTAATTTTAAATAATTCATCTAACAATAGAAACATACAAAAAATTGTATAAATTTGTAATATTTCTTTGAAATCAACATAAATCTGCAGTGAAAACTCACTCAGATCTTTCTACCACAAGACCAGCTTTAAAAACAAACAAACAAACAAACACAAATAAAATATTGTACTCTTGTCTTTTACAGCTCCTACCAAATTCATTTGTTTTAATTGAATAGTTTAAAAAAGCTTTTAAGTTGAGATTTTTTTTTTCTTCTGGAAAATTTTAATGTAATGCAGTTTTATTTATTTATGCACTTTATTTTCTTGGGATTCCTCATTCAGACACATTTTCATGTTCCAGTCTTGTTATGTATTTTTTTCATAACAAAAAAAGAAAATAAAGGCCCTAAAATTCTTGCGGTATTTCCCCGTGGTATCGAAAATGGTATCGAGTATCGATACTTTTTTCAAGTATCGTATCGAATTGCTATTTCCAGTATCGTGACAACACTACTGTCTAGTGCACCAGCTTGCAACGAGAAAAGTTATACGTCTGATTCCCAGGGAAAGAAAATAGTCGCTTCACAGTAGGTGAACTTTATTCATATATTATCTTTATTTTTATTATTGCATTTCTTTGCGCTTGCATGCACACCCTGTGTTTAAATGCTGGACGATTGGAAAAATACACTTCACTACACGTTGTACCACAAATACATTAATGTGTAGGTGACCAATAAACTTAGAAAAAAACCAAGACTTACTGTGCAGAAACACTGATCAAGGTGTCTCCCTCTTTAATGTCCCTTATCGAGTAGATCAGATCGTCCTTTCCATCAGTGCAAGTGGTGTCTGCGGAAGAAACGGGAATGAAACATTTCAATTGTACGTATTATTAACACGTATGATTAATCTTTTGCCTTAAATTTGCGCTGTACGTTGAGCTGGTGTCTGTGGCACCTAAGCTTTTCCAGCCCATCTTTCCTTTCTTCTGCACTTTTAACGATCTTATTGTAACATTTGCACTGGATGGCCATCACTAAACAAATATGACGCACCCACCTTCCGTCGGTTGTAACTCTGGATCCGAGAGGACGCGACCGGCACCGACGTCCACGGGGGAAACGAGCCTGTGCAGAACACGCTCGACGACCTCACACTCCATAGAGACATTCTGCCGAACTGCCACCCGCACATCACGGGCGAATGGACACTCGACCACCGCTACACTCCATTCAAAAACCGCTACAAGGCACGATCACGTCCATTTTCCGCCATCTTCCTCAAACAGAGGCTGAAACAGGAAGTTCCGGTTCAGAGGGAGGTCACGCGCCGGACGGACCAATCGGTGGCCGCTCTGCAGGGCGCTTCGGATGACGCTGGCTGGGACGTGTTCGAGCGCAGCTGTGATGACGTTTCCAAAATCATCATGCCGTTTCTGACCTGCATGTAAATAAACATTTCCAGAAGATTCCAAATTCAATTTCCAGAAAAAAAGAATGTAACGCTTTGAGAGTTTTTTCCACGTCTTTTATTTTAAGCCAAAAATTTGTATATAAATGTAAAAATGCGGGGAAAAAAAAATACAAACCCAAATCACCACTAATATCAAGATAAGATCTCATAGGATCAAATGCAAATGACATGATTTAAACTTATAACTGATTGAACTTATATAAGCTTCACTGATGAGCTATGAGCAGAACATTATTATTATTATTATTATTATATATTTATAATTTACATTATAATATTATCAGAATATTATAACAGAGTTTGATCAACAAGAACTAAACAAAAACTATATATAAAACAGGTTGAATTGTTCCAGTTTGACAGTGTTCTGACAAAGTTCTGAATTGCATAATGTCATAGTTTCTACAACTGTGTTTTAAAAGCCCATTTTATTAAAGGTTGCATTCTCTCCACCTTAATGCTGTAAAACACTTCTGAAAAAAATATCTGTTTGTTTTCTTCACACAGAATCATGTGTGAAGAACCAGTGTTCACGTCAGTGAAGGGGGTGGAGCGTCTGCGCACAGCTGTGGATCCACGGAACATCTGGAGACCTTTGACCTTCATTCACTACAATTGCAAATGTAATGGTTCTTCAGATCACTGGCACACAGAAATCAACACATGACAGTATTCTTCTTCTTAATCTTTTTTCTCCTCGCTGGAGCAAAACAACACTTTTCCAGGACTGTATGACAGTATGCAATTATGTAAAACAACAAAATGTGATTTTAAAAACGTAATTTAGCTCAGACACGGTCCATATCTGTATCAGAAGAGTGCTGCTTACAGAATATATTAATGGGCCCTTAAGAATAAAAAGCTTAACAGCACTTACACACCACTTAGGGGTGAAGTAACAAACAGTATGTAAAAAAATTAAATAATAATAATAAAAAAAAAAAAAATAAATATATATATATATACACGTATATATAAAGAATTTACACTCTGGAAAACTATGTTTCAGTGGCTGGTGTGGTTTCCTCCTGAAGAGCAGATATTAAGTCAGCAAACAGTTTCTACAGCATCAGAAATGTAATCACGCTGTTACCTGCTCAGCAGAAGGTTCGTCTCCGTATTAACACCAGTTGACTTCCTCTTGTACGACAGTTACATTTCACCTTCGTCTCCCGAAATCTGTTGGATCTTCAATTAATGCGGTAGACGTTAACACACCTGCACCTCTTTTGCTACATTTGTACAATGGCAAAAAGAATTCTAAAAACATAGTTTTTGCAATTCAAGTGTTTGACTGATCAGGCCAGCTGACTGGTCTTCCGCGAGAATGTTCTAGATCCCCGAGTAAAGGTCAATCATGCGCTCATTTTGAAGTGTTTCTAGCAGTGACTATTCCTGCATCTTTTCTTATCTCCACGTGGACAACAGAAAAGAACCTCCAACTAAACCTTTCTTCTCGCCTCTGTCTCGCTAAACAATGATCAACTTTATTTATCATCTCACCCTCCCTCAACTGTCTTCTGCAGGAATGTTATCACATCTGCGGTTACAGAATGAACAGCGCTTTAATTGGAACAACGTATCCATTCCGACTGGAATCTCTACCCACTTCGTAACATATTAAAAATCAGTGTTAATTGATAAAAAATGGTAAAAAACAGTATTAGTCACCTCACTGGAGCGCCAGAGCGGCCGCTAGGGAACACCATACACGACTAGGGTGACCATATTTTGATTTCCAAAAAAGAGAACAACGGGCGCGGCCTCGAGACTAATTCAGACAGGCTTCTCGGAGTTTATAAGCTTCAATGGTGCAAAACTAACTTCTGTAATAAAAAAAATTATTCTGTAAAAACTTACATCTGTAACAAAATAATAGTCCTAGACTCTTAAAAAAAAAAAATATATATACGTATATAATATAATGAATAATATTTTGATTCATTCATTATTACAGTTTTTCTCAAATGCTAAAACACATTTCACAAATGTTCCCTGCATGTTACCCAATGTCTAAACACAACACCCGTTTCTAAAGCTACATTAACACAACTACACCTCCTCACTTCAAAACTCAAACCTTCGCACCAAAAGAGCAGCTCAAGCTTTCAAAACTGTAAACACAATTCACATCATTGCGCACAACAGCATAACAACTGAAAACACAATTCTCGGTTGGTGAGAAGATTCCTTGATTCATAACCGCCAATGCATATTCGTGGAAATTTTGCAGTGATGGAAAGTTAGAAATCTTTCTGCAGAGGAGTAGGCATTTCGATTTTTGAGTTTGACATGAGGAGTATATATGATGAATAGAAAATACTGCATTACAACTCACTACTGTAACAACTCAATACAAAAACAGAATTTATGCGCACAACAGTACTCTTGAAAACATGATCAGGGTGTGAAGTCCTTTTATTTACGTTATTCACACCACACACACACACTGGGATGTCATCACTGCCCAGCTCCATTGCCCTTAGGAGGTTCTCTCTAGTGTATGGTTTTCTGTAATAAACCTTCCATCTCCACGAACTCCACGATGAGACAAACTCCTCTATATGGTTCAGGAAAGGGGAGTAGGGTGGCTGACAGACGTTCAAAAAGCGGTTACTGTTGGTGACGAACCACTCTGACTTTGTTCGTTCTGATCACATAAATGGGAGTTGTGGTCCAGTGGACTTATGTCCGAAAGGTCGCAGGTTCGAATCCCCCCTAGAGCTGGTTCTGCAACCAAGTGCTTGTTCCACCTTGGGCAAGAGGTTGCACAGGTTCAGCATGCTGGTGAACAAGACGCCCTGATTGCTGCACAAAGAGTAATATTACCCCCGTTCACCAGGAACCTCAGTGATGGCTCTTTGGCCAATGGTTACAGCCTCTTTGCCTTTGTTTCGTTGATGCCAGCCTCATCCAGGAAGAAGTACTCATGAGGTCTGGCCATCGTGTCCAATATCTTCTGTGAAAATGTGAAACTGTACAGGTGTTCAGAACAACAGTCAATCAGGTAGCATAGTATTGTCCAGAAGTAACGTTGACCACTGAGCCCACTAACTGTACTGTGAATATGGATGTATACTTACTTGTGTTGCCAGAGTTGCGCTCGAAGGGAACTCTATAAACCTGTTTCATCCGCATCTTTTGGTGCCGCTGAACTCTGTCTATTGACATCATCAATGCTCTCAACATTGACATTACGTATCGGCAATGACTTTGCTTTGTCTCTGATCTGCCGGAGTCTGATGAGGTTGTTCTCACAAACTATATCCACAATGACGATTTCTTGTGCTGCTGTAAATATGGCAAACCTCCCACCTCTATGTGGCATTCTTTCAACTACAGTAACAATTGATTTGAAACCAATAGATTACTTTCACAGGCTTGCAAAATGTATTGTGACAAACAAAGCAATAGAGAACAATACATGTTGTGTTGTCTGAATGCCCTGATAATGGTGGCCACAGTGAACCTACCCAGGTTCAGCCATTGTCATGCCACGGACAATGACATGGTCAATGTTGCTCGCATCTCGTCGGCGGTGTGAGGTTGTCTCGCTCTTCCTCTTGGACTTTCTCCTCTTCTTTGTTGGCCTCCTGCTGTTCCTCGTTGGCCTGCACCTCTTCTTCCATGACCAGCTCTTCTCTCTCCTGTGACTCAAATTTCTCTTCCCCTGACTCTGCCTTCATCCATTGTGTTTGTTTGGAATCTTCAGCAAACTTTGCACTCTGAACTTGCTTTAATACATGTAGTCACAGCATTAGCAACAAGTGTCTTCAATTTTGAGTTGTTGTGTGTAGTGAATGACGCCAGGTGTGTTCATTGTGTTCAAATATTGCTGACTGTGTCAAGCATTTTGCATCACATGAGCTTTCATTTGAGAATATGAGCAGAGTTCTTTTGCAACTTATGTTTTAGCAAGGACAAATGTGTTTAGAGTTATGAGAACAGAAATTGTGGTGTTATGATTTGGTAAATGTGTTTAGATGACTGGTCATTTGGTTTAGGGGATTGGCTTTTGTGTTTTAGCATTTGACAAAAACTGTAATATGAAATAGTGTTCTACATATCAGCTCTTCTGTTATAAAATCCAGCTTCAACAATATATATATATATAGTAGTAATTATATGACCAGCATGTGTCAAAATTTGATTTATGACCCTTGATTTATGACCCTTTTATGACACGCCTTTTATTGGCGTGAGTGGGGGGAGTTGGGGGTTTGTTTGTTAGGGTGATCCATATCTGATTATCAGAAGGATCAAAGGATTAATAATAATAATACATTTTATTTGTAAAAGCACTTTACATTTGCAAAGCAAACCTCAGAGTGCTACAAAGGAGATAAAAGCATAAAAAACACACTCAATAAAAGCACTTAAAAAGCTTTTCTAAAAAGGTACGTTTTCAGAGATGACTTAAAACAATCAACAGGTTGAGGCTTCCTCAGACTATCTGGTAGAGCGTTCCAGAGCCGTGGAGCAGCAGAAGAAAAAGATTTGTCACCCATAGTTTTAAGTTTTGTTTGTGGCTGTTTGAGCAGAAAAGTTCCCGTTGATCTGAGCTGCCTGATTGTAGAGTGAGGTGTCAGCAGTTCCCGCAGATATTCAGGGGCATTTCCATGCAAGCACTGGTATGTGATCAGGCAGATTTTATAATCAATGCGCTGACGAATCGGGAGCCAGTGAAGGGAGTGGAGAATTGGGGTGATGTGTGCATATTTTCGGGCTCTTACAAGGACTCTAGCAGCACTGTTCTGGACAACCTGAAGTTTCTTAATGTTCCTTGCTGATGTTCCGGAAAGAAGAGCGTTGCAGTAGTCCAGTCTTGTGGAGACGAGGGCATGGACGAGGCGTTCAGCATCTTTATATGCGAGGTATGGGCGGATTTTGGCAATGTTCCGTAGATGGAAAAAAGCAGTTTTGCATACATGCTGAACATGGAGATCGAGAGTTAGGCCATTGTCTAGCTTGACGCCGAGGTTTGTGACGGATTTTGAAAGGTTTGTTGTGGTGTTACAGAAACTGATGCAGGGAACTGAGCAAGAGCGGATCTGATTTGGGGTTCCAATTAGGATTGCTTCGGTTTTATTGTTGTTTAACTTTAAGAAGTTTGCTGACATCCACCCCTTCACGTCCTCCAGGCAGTTAGATATTGTTGTAATGTTTGAAGGCTTTAGTCTGACATATAGCTGTGTATCATCAGCATAGCAGTGAAATGAAATTCCATATTTAGTGATGATCTGGCCAAGAGGCATCAGATATATATTAAACAAGGTGGGGCCTAGGACCGAGCCCTGAGGAACGCCACAGGTGACATAATGTGGGGTGGATTTAGTCTCATTTAGGACCACAAATTCCAGTCTGTTCGCAAGATAGGATGCGAACCAATCTAGAGCTGCACTTGAAAGACCAATTCTGAATTTGAGGCGATGTAGGAGAATATTATGGTCCACGGTGTCGAAGGCGGCCGTAAGATCCAGGAGGATGAGCAGTGATGGAGAGCCCTGGTCAGCAACAGTTAACAGGTCATTTGTGACCCTAACCATTTTGTGTTGTGTGGAGAGAGGGAGAAGTTTGGGGTGATAGGTGTTTTTTGAAGAGATCTTTGAGATTTTACCTTTTCGCCCTAGAATAGGAGCAAGATTATGGAAGAAGAATAAAAAAGTTGTGTTTGTGCTGTAGAGTTGTCCGGAGTATGTAGCCTGTTCAAGCTCTGGAAACAGGAGTGATGCTTTTTGTGTAAAAAGTTGTGAAATGTAGTTAGAACCGGGAGATGTTGCTTGTTGGGGGTTCCAGAAACAAAATGAGAGTTTGAGGAGGTGTGTTTGTGGGTGTGTGCGTGTGTGTAAGTTAGCTCCGACCATTCCGTCTGAGTGGCTGTGAGTCACCGCCGCCCCCGGCCACGTGAGTGGATGTGAGTTTAGCACCTCCCAGCATGTGTGAGGATGAAGCCGTCAGGCTAAATTAACTTACCCAGGTATTTTGAAAAGGCTCATGCTTTCCAACGTGCAAACGATGCTTTTGTAAGTCTCTGCAAACCATGTCTCAGCACAATGTCTAGAGATGTCTGCAGATATATGCCTGTTGTTAGTGTGATCAAAATGATGCAGTCGAGACAGAATAAAGTCAAATGCAAGATACTTAGATCTTAACCTGAAAATACACTGTATGATGTCGTGAAATATGTTTGAGGAGACCACTGTTAATGCAGTAGTCTTACGGTCATAACCAAATATTCCTTTTATGCTTCATGTAAATAAAAAATATCACCCCTTTTAGCCACTTCTTAGGCTTCGTCACTACGGATTTTACTAATCAAAGCAACCCCGTTGAATAGAAATGAAATATGACATGCTAAAAATGGTTGTCACACTCACATTTTTCATTTCTTGAGTAAAGTTGTAGCAATCTTAGAGAATCAAATATTAACGTTTGTAATGGTAACTAGTAGTATTACTTATCCCTCCTGTTATATATAATATATAATAATGTTTGCGGGTCAATTTGATCCGGGGGGCATTTATTATGCATATAACTTTCAGAGACCAATAAGTTCCAAAAAAAGAATGTTTATTTTATCAACAACTCCATTTCTAACCATTTCCATACATTTTTAATTTACTGGTATTATGTATCTTTTAATAAACAGTTCACTTGTTTTTGTTTAATAAGGTTTTTTTTATGTATAGTAAAAGTTCAACATGTGAATTACTATAGTTTTATATACACATATTTATGATGTGTGTATATATGTATTTTATTTTTTTTAGTGATGTTGTTGAATTAAAAAGACACCTTTTATGTCCAGGGGTCAAATTGACCCGCTGACTAAAAATCATGATAAACAAGTCCTGACAATCATCACTGCAAGTAATTATTTATTTACAATTTATTTTAACCATAAATAATCAAAATAACAAAATATTTTAACATTATGAACCATTTTCTCTTTTTAATCAATATCTTTGTCCACAGCATACAAATGCATGTAGTCAAGGGTCATCATTGGTTTCCGATCCTCTCTTGTACTGATTTCCACATTTTTGTGCAAAGTGCTTGTTTTAGCTTCTGTTTTGTATGCCGGGTCAAATTGACCTGAACATAATCAATGTAACAAATACATATAGTGGGCGTTACAAATATGTGAACGGAACCATTTTTGAAATATATGCTGATTACACTAAATAAGCCAAGCATGAGACGTTTCAAAGTGAAGAAATACTGTTAAGTATTTTTAAAATTATTTTAAACTTTGAAAAGTTTAAATCATTTGTTAATTATTAGTTTAAGCAGTTCATAAATTAGATAACTTTTTTGGAAACTAGTTTTTATGAGTCTGTCGTTAATCCTTGTGGCCCACAAGAGAAAGTTTAGGAATGAATATGAAATGTTGTTAATCTCTTGAGAATTCGTTTTGACTTTGAGTCGTTCAGTCTTTGGTCTCGTTTGCTGCTTCACTGTCTTGCAACAAAGAACGTGCAAACTATAGTGGTCATATACTTGTTCAAGGTATGCAAGTAGGAAATTGATATATATGTCAGGATCTGTATGTGATCTGATGTTACACTGATTGAAATCCAAATCACTCACTTCCTCTTTTCTCTGACTTGCACGTAGGAAATTCAGAAGAAAAGAATATTTGAGGTAAGTTTTATTTTTTGTTTGTTTTTATAGTGGCAGAGGATTCTTTATCCCACAGAGGAAACATGTGGAGATGAGAGCTTAGCTTGCGATAGATAGCAGAGCAGGATTGAGCGAAAGACACTTTCTTTAAATTAAATTTGTGTAAAAGCGCTTCAGTAAATAAAGCAGCATCGAGTCTAATAATACAGATTTGGGGATATGGAGCAAATACAGTGTTACCTCGATTCACAAACGCAATTCATAAAAATACACAAACCGCTGCAGGAACCGGAGGCGCGGACATTTGATGCTACTTTCAGGCTTTCTGATCGCTGAGAGAAGGATAGAAACAGAAAGTAGTGCTGTGCTGCGAGTATTGTGTGAAGACTCTTTACATCTCAAAAATCACCTTGTGTTTGTGTGTGTTGAAGAGAAAATGAGACCCCCAAAAAGACCCCGTCTTTCAGGTAATGAGGAAGAAAATGTGGATAAGCCCATTGTTTCGCGGTCTCTATCCCTCTCTCTGTGTGTGTCTCTCTCTCTTTCTTTCTCTCTCTCTCTCTCTATCCCTCTCTCTGTGTGTGTCTCTCTCTCTCTTTCTCTCTCTGTCTCTCTTTCTCTGTGTCTCTCTCTCTTTCTTTCTCTCTCTGTCTCTCTTTCTCTCTCTGTGTCTCTCTCTCTCTTTCTTTCTCTCTCTGTCTCTCTTTCTCTCTCTCTGTGTGTCTCTCTCTCTCTGTGTGTGTCTCTCTCTCTCTTTCTCTCTCTCTTACTTTCTCTCTCTGTCTCTCTTTCTCTCTGTGTGTCTCTCTTTCTCTCTGTGTGTCTGTCTCTCTCTCTCTCTCTCTCTCTC
>QKNR01019812.1:0-25393 GCA_028031935.1 Paedocypris micromegethes | reverse complement strand
TGTGTGTGTCACTGTCTCACTCTGTCTCTCTCTCTCTCTGTGTGTGTGTGTGTGTGTGTGACAAGGTTCGGCGCAGGGACAGCAGGTGACGGTGCGGAACCAGATGCGCCGTCTGATGAGGGCGTGGCTGCCTTTGAACCTCAATTTGCAGAGGCGCATTCTGGAACTGTGCATGCCCCAGCATCCGCCGATTACTTTGACTCCACAGCAGGAGGAAGAGGTCGAGCGGCTCTTTGTACTCGTCATTGAAGAGATCCGACGCCAACGGCGCCGTGTTGTTTTTTTTAATGTTTAAAACATTTAAAATTTAAAGTTTAAAGAGTTTCAATCTCAAAAGAGTTTCAGTTTCAAAAAAATGTAAAATTTCATAAAGTTTCAAATAAAAAAAAATAACAGTTCTAGTTCTTATTACACCAAAGTCTTTTTTTTTCCTCAATGTCGTTGCACCATCACCAAATACAGTTTTTAAACTGTGTAACATTACATTTGAGCCTTTCATCAGGCACTTTTCTAACATGCCCAAACAGAGAGCTAATCACACTGGTTTATGTTATTGTCATGATTTCTGACGCTCTGGATGGATCAGAACCAGTCGTCCGTGACTTCTACAGCGTGGGATTCTACAGTGGATGGAGGTGAAGGAGCGCCACACATGTGCTCGCTTCATGCAGATGTTTCATCAGCTCTGCCTTTCCACGATCGCGCAACTTCTCCCCAGTGGATTTGAATAACGTCGTTATCATTTCAAGCCGATATGATTTACTGTAATGACATTTTTAAAGCCACAGTACACCGGGAAAATTAGGATCCATCTAAAACATTTCATTGCAACTTTGAATTACTTTTTAATTTATTATTTAGAATTTACTAGTTTTATATTTGGAGTTTATTTATATTTATTTATGAAAACAGTAGTAGCAGAGTATTAAATTATTTTGGAGATTTTGATAAATACGTGGTTTAAGAAATTCAAAATGGATTATATTTACATTTTAAATTAAACACATCGCTAAAATCATTCACGAAACATATATATATTTTAAATGTAATAAAGTTATTTTCACAAATAAATAAAGTTTAAAATGACACCAAAAAACGTGTAAAATCGATCTACAGTGCTAGACCATCTTGTAAAAATTAAGTCAGATTTTTTTTTTAATGTAAATCCGGTTAATCTGTTATAATAATAATAATAATAATTGAACCTTTATTGCCTTCTCTGTTCCGATTTTGTTCCGATTCTCTAAAACCAATTGTCCAAAACGCTGGCGCAATCCTCCAATCACAGTGCGGCAGTGTTCCGATTTCAGAGAAGTCAACTTCGTGCACGCGGATTTGTTCCAATTCTTCAAGAGGCGTGTCCGTTCAACATCAGTGCGGACTCTCGGAGTCTGGAGAGCGAGCGAGACGGAGCTTGGAGCGAGATATTTGGTAAGTTACATAAATTGATTTTAAACAATTTTTGAGCGTTAAAAACATGCATTGGGTTTTTCCGTGTCTGTACGTCTTGCACGGAGTTTATTGTCCGCGTTCACTGTTTCATTCGTTGTTTCATCGGCTCGTCGCGGCGCTTCGACGGCTTTAACGACTGTAAATCTGTGAAAATTACAATCTTGGGACGTTAAAAACCACAATATAATTATGTAAAAGCAGGAAAACTGAAGTACAGTTATTTTCGCCGCATTTCACTGTTTTATTCGTTGATTTCGGTTCATCGCGGCGCTGCGGCGGCTTTAATGACTGTAAATCTGTGAAAAGTACAATCTTGGGACATTAAAACCACACTATTATTATGTAGAAGCAGTACAACTGATGTACAGTTGTTTTCGCCGCTTTTCACCGTTTTATTCGTTGATTTCGGCTCATTCGCATGGCGGAGGCTTCAAAGTTTGTTAATCTGACGAAATAACAAGCTTCGAATATTAAAACGCACAGTAAAACAGCAATTGAATGTGTGAAAGCAGTACATCGGTACTCATCGTGTGTACTCATCGTGTTAAGTGGTTTATTTGATAGCCTCGATTCGGCGAAAACATGCCCTTATATGGTCCTGTGTGTGTTTGTGTTTGTTTGTTCACACCTTTCTTTTTGTTCTAAAGCAGACGTTGACTGAAATCTTTTCTTACAAAGGTTTTATTTTTTTTTTTACAGATTGTATTTACAACGAGTAAAGGCTGTTTAACTGTAAGTAATTAATACCCAGACATGTACCTGTTTTAATGCACTGAAAAGATAATAAAATAAAATACTTAATTAAATAGTTAATAACAGTTAAAAAATAGTTAATAAAATACTTGTTTTTTACTTTATTATATTGTATTGCTTGAATTTAAGAAAAAGTCCAGTTTAATAATACTGATTAAATGTAAGCACACTTAGTCAATGTTTCATGATAACCTCCTTAAAGTAAAATTATTTGGATGTAAGATTTTATCTTGCTTTTGTATATAGATGGAGCACCCTACATTTAGGAAGGTCAGGATTACGTCCACCTTTGGGTCCATTTTAAAGATGGATTCAACTGAAAAGGTTTAATGACACATTGGCCTGATCCAGAGTGTTGGTGGTCTTTGTGCGCTCGCCTTCCCTGACTCTGTTTAAAATCTCTTTTTTCCAGGTGACAAAGAAGCTCGCGGGTACCGCCTCAGACACAGCCGCCTGGGCCACAAATGTTGGCAATGAGCACGGGCAGGTCCTCAACAGCGTCCTTACCTGCTCTGAGTCCACAGAGGGTCTGTCCCTGATGGCGGGCGGACTGATGAGGCGGTATCAACTCACCAAGGTGCCTCCTCCGCAGCTCATTTACATTTACCGTGACTGCTGCAGTCGGGACGGCACTTCAAAGACGGCTGCCTTGTTTCAGGTACGGTGCTTCTGAGACATGACAAATGCGAATGGGTTGCGCACCTACTCGAGATGTGTTTCTTTCTGTGACTGTTGCAGAAGTGGGATCACCTCGTGGTTCGCCTGGACGTGTGGCACCTGATGAGGCGCTTTGCCGCTTGTGTCACCACAGAGCACCACGAGCTGTACTCCAGCTTCATGAGGCGGCTGTCTCAGTGCATCTTCGAGCTGGAAGAGACTTACGGGGTGTTGTGTCTGACCGACGCTGAGGTGACCAAAAAGGTCACCAAAAAAGAGTGGCAGCTCCACTGTCGGCGACGAACGAGGAGTCTGCCATTCTGATTCAGAACCTTTTGGACATCTACAATGGACCAGCAGGACGCAACACCCTGGACATCCCTTTGCTGGACGAAGCACGCACGCATGACATTTGGACGACGCAGAAGCGCCACCTCAGCTGCATTCAGGACCCTCCAGGTGTGCAGCTGTACACCCAGACAGGTAGCCTGACAAAGGGCGGTGTCAGTCTACCTGTTTACCGCTGCGCCCGAGGATCCACGTCACTGGAGTCCTTCCACCTCCACCTCAATCGGTTCATACCTTGGGTACTTGTTCATAGGTGGTGATTAACTTCGATCTGAACTCTGATGTGACTTTCATCTCCAGCAGTGAAATCACAATTTGATCTACTTCATTGTTACGGCCCAAAACCCTGGCTGCCCAATAGGCTCTCGGTCTAGGGGAGAAAAGTAACCAGTCTAAGGGCTTGGACCGAACATAGGGAGGAGGCGGCACACAGTTTGAAATAATAAATGATTTAATAACAAAAACACGAATGAAACAAACAGAGGCAGCGAAACTGAAACGGATTACCACAAAACAAAAGGGGATAGTCGAGGAGCAGGCGGGGAAGCTAAACAAAACAACCCTAACTAAGCCTGAGCTCGATGATTGTAAACTATCCCTGGCTACCGAAAAATAACATAAAAGGTGAGTCTTCCGCTCAGCTGCCTACCCTCCCTAACCTAACTAAATAATCCAAACTGTGAACTACCAAGGAAAACAAAATACCGCCGCCTGCTCCCCGTAGCGTAGAGGAATGCCCAGCCGGAGCGTCGCGCCGAGTGGCGGAAAAGCCGGGAAAAACGCCGCGGGAAACGCCGTTGCAACAGACAGCCGCGATCGCGGTATGATGATGCGGGCGAGCCCGGGAGTGAGAGTGAGAGAGAGAGAGGGCGCCGCCATGTTGCTGCTCTTATGCCCGGATGCCGGGGCGGGTCATGGCGCACGTCATCCTCAGCTGGTCTCGCGGGCACGCCTCTCACCGGGATGAAAACAGAAACAATAAAAGAAAAGGAACACTGCAGCGTAACATTCATCCTCAGGAACACAAGCTAATGCACTGCATTTCCAAGCTTTTTTGATTGAGGGACTGGTGAGGTGGAATGAAGACCGCGCAGCCGCAGCTACACCATTGGACGCAGCTGAGGGACATACGCCGCATTTCCGCTCGTATGACGGTCGTCTGAAGCATGCCCTTAACCAGAACAGCCAAAGCGTGCTTGGCAATGACCTGGGGAGGAGGAAAAGGATGAGGGCATCGGTGATGATGAGGAGGACCCCACTGTCTTCACAGAGGCAGAGATTGCTTCTTCCCCCCCACGTCCTGCCGTTCCCTCGGTGTCTCTCGTTGTTGAAGGTCCCACTTCCCAGCAGCTCTCTCCCAACTCCGAGGTGAGTTCCTGACAATTCAAATACTGTTGCTGTCATCATACATTTATACAAATTTGTCTAGTTTTATTTTGTGTGCATATATAAAATGTGTGTATATTTATCTATCTCTCTATATTATATATATATATATATATATATATATATATATATATATATATATAATACACACACACACACACACACACACAATCATACACGCACACTGAACAAATGTATTTTTCTTGTGTATTTAGGAGCAAGAGAAAGAGCAACGTGGCCCAGATGGTCAGCCTGGCTACCAGCACGTACTCAAGCTGGCCAGGGCCCTGCTGGAGGTGAGGGGCCTTCATGGAATTGATGATGAGAGGGTAGAACGGCTTATTGTCCTCTGGAACCACCTCCCAGAGATTGACAAAAGGAGAGTCGTCTACCCTCCCAGATACAAGGAGAGGCAGGTGAAGGGCCGGTTCAAGGTGGCAAAGGGGAAGAGCACCACCTGCCCGGGCGTAGAAAGTCTCCAGCGGTGAGCTGAACTTCATGTCTTTCCGGTTCGATTTGATATTTCCTTTTATTGTGGCCCTAAAGTTTTTTCTGTTGTTCAGCTGTGTTCTGGGTCAAAACTCAGGACCTGCGACGTGGCCTAGGCCAGTCGCCTGGTGGATGCACTATGCAACATTCTGTGCCAGTGCCATCCGGGAACATCACGGTCTGGAGGGGTGAGAAAGTCGAGGTGGACACTCATCCTCTCGGACTACGTCACGATCAGAGAGGCCGTGTTGTCCAGCCCCAGGCTGATGGCTCAAACCTCCATTCAGCTTTTTGAGCTAAACCAGAGGACGCTGTCCCAGTGGTGAGTTTGCGACCTCATGTCCACAAGTAATTTGAAAAGTGCAGCACTCAACATTGAGGTTTTTATGTGTTTGCCAGGTACACTCGGAGGCAGGCAGTGTGGCAGCAGAGTGTTCTGGAGCAGGGAAGTGGCATCATCCCTCCTTCAGCCTCCTCTGTTGCACTGCCAGCAGCAAAGAAGCTCTGTTTTGAGCAGGAGGGGCAAGGACCGACCTTTAAATATGACATTTTGGATGAGCAGCTCGGCCCATCCGGTGTCAGCGTCCTGCCAGGCCCATCCACCGTCAGCGTCCTGCCAGGCCCATCCACCCTTTTTATTATGATGCAATACAAACACATTTGTCAAACATTCATTTAAAATGACAAAACATTTTAATTCTCCTTCCTCTAGACTTGAGTAGTTGAAGGTTCCTTCAGGAAGAGCATCTCTGTGTCGATTCGTCCTTGGAAAAAGCAGAAAGAAGATTCTTCATTGTCCTGGTGCACACAGCAAATTACATACAATTGCATTCAAACAGGTTCTTCATACACACAATTACATTTTATATGAAACATTTAATAGCTAACCTTAATATTTTCTTTAAATAGGCACATCTATTGTCATATATAAACATTTATTTGAACCCTTACATTATACTGTTGACAAACTCACCTTTAACATGTCATGCTTATGTTTTATGTGTGGGGTGCATTTTAAACATAACAATCTCATTCAGAATCAGCACGTCTTAAACGTTTATTTTAACACTTTCATAATATTATATATAGGAAAGGGAAGCTTTAGAAAGCTTTATACTCTTTGACAGAACACGCTGTTGACGGGTCTCGAACCCGGGAGCGCGGCTCCGCGCCAAGTCGTCTTAACGCGAGGGCGCGCCCCTTTTTTTTCGAGCGAGGGCGAACAGAGAAGAATGAGCAGTATCCTAAGACATCTTGCATCAACCTGCATCTCTGCCTGCACCTCCTACTGGACGACTGCAATTATGCCGCGTCCTGCAAACGGATCCACACTTCTGACGTGAAAGCCATGAACGTTCCTAATAGCAGAAACGTGGGAACAGAAAGTTTGACCAGATTACAGAAGATGTAGAAGAACAAGCTGCTTCTTCTGAAAGGGCCACGGCAAGACCCAAAGCTGAAAAGGAAGGTAATACACGTGATTAAACTAGTTTACACAATACAGTATTTTGCAGAAATTTTCAAAAAACCATAAAAAATGCCGGTCACTTTGGCAGAATGTCAAAAATGCAACAGTCTCGTCCATGAAAGTTCAGCAGCAATATTAGGAATTAGGTTTTCTTTTCCTTTGCGTTGGCCTGGAACTAAGCAAATCGCTATATAAGTGAACTTGAACTTGAATATGAAAGTTTGTGTCGGGAATCTGAAGAAAAGACACACGTTTTACTGCTTGCAGACGTAATTTGTTCCATGTGCAAATAATCCTATGTTTCTATAATCCTCTAAAGGAATAAAAATTTCGGATTCAGATGAGCGCTTTGAGACAGTTAAAACTGTAAAAAGCGCCTTACAAATACTCATATTATTATTATTATAGATTAGACTGTGATATAACATTGATTGAACGTAGAATTATTATTTATTGTTAGATGAAAGGTTAGGTTTGTTGTGATTGTAATAACGTATATAAATATTTATGCTAATGGAAAATCAAAATATATTTTTAAGTACTAGTATCAAATTATAAAAACTGCAAGAAAAACATGTTTGTTTATTACTAATTAACATCCATAAAACATCAATTAAAATCATCACTCTTCTTATTTGTTCACAGCCGACCCGCCCACTGTCACTGATTGGCTGGTGTAGTCACCAATATTGAACTTGCGAATGGAGTTTTTGAATTGATGTCGGGATCACTTTCAGATTGTGATTATTCGAAATACGAGTCTTTCTATTTTTACATTTCTCGAACGATATTACACACATACATATTTATAAAATATATGATACGCGTGTGAATGTTATTTTCAGTTCACTTTTTACACACACGTCATGATGAAATGAAAAAACAAGATTCATTTAAAAAAGTGAATTGTACAGTATAAAGTGAATAATTCTCTCTGAAGGACGCTGCCAAACCATTTACCGTTGATGACCGACTGTTCTCTTCTATTCTCTCACGCATTTAACTAACGCTCAAAAGCTTTCACAGTCACAGTCACGTTAGACGTGTTTCTGTGTCGTTCTGCGTTACTCGGTGGACACGGCGGCGGTTAGTTGACAGAGCTATTCACAGAACGTTGCCACGGTGGTGTGTTCATTTATTAAACACTGCTGGATTATTGCTCCAAGAGCGAGTGAAGAGCGTTTGCTAGACGTCGACAGCAAAGTTAGAATAAGCGTGGAGAGCGTCCAGAAGAATGGATCTGGTGGAGAGACCTCAGCGCAGCAGAACCCGACCTTATCAACTGAAAGACTACAAGTCCAGATTCCCACCCCGGTTAGACCTTCTAGAAGCCTCTTAGATCGCAAACGACCTTGTACGACATGGCCTATGCTAAAAGGCCCAAGGCCCTGGAGACGCTGCAGGAGCTGTTGTCGTACATGAAGGCCTCGACCCACATTACGGGGATGACTTGCTTTCGCTCTACAACCTGAAAACACACAAGTGCTTAGTTGAGGTGGAGATTCAGGAGCAGACGGAAGAAGCCACCAAAGCACAGGAAGCGTTAGTTCAGTGCCAACTGCAGCTGGTTGAGAAGAAGTTTCGGTTTTCAAAGTCCATCGCCGGTTCCTCTGTAGAGTTGAGCTCGCCGGCCGATCTCCAGCCCTCACACACACACACACACACTCACACACCGTGTCTGATCTGTTGCAGCATCACTGAAGGAAGCTCGGGGGTCCAGCTGGTGGACTTCACCTCCAGGGTGTGTGAGCAGTCGTTCGCCCGCCGCCTGTCCACAGTCGTTTCCATGACTGACCCTCCACCGGCCTCTGACTGGGGCTGGTACTGGATGAATGACAGCGGAGGCTGGACCGAGTACAGACAACAGGTCAGTGACTCGGCCCTTTAGAATTTCACCAAACTGTTTAGAGAAACAGTTGAAAAAGTAGGTTTACAGTAAAAGGGTCAGAGAGGAACTATTAGTAGGTAACAGGAAGATTAGAGGACAACAGGTTAAAGGTCATCTTCTTCATTTGGTAGAGCTGTTTCTGATGTTCTGATGTGTGCCTTTTTTTTTTTTCTAACAAGGGTCGATATGATTTCTCCATCACTTCAGAAGAGCTGGAGACGATGTACCAGATTAACAGTGAGCAGGAGGTTTATTTCACCTCAAACATGCAAAACTACTTGTTGAGGTTTAAAGGTGTGTTTAAATACATGCACACACACACACACACACACACACACACACACACACACACACACACACACACACACACACACTCACCAACAATACGCACGTCATGCGCTCACACATGCTTTCATCACACACACACACACACATATTAGAGCTGCACGATTCTGGTAAAATGAGAATCACAATTTTTTTTTAGAATAAAGATCACGATTCTTTCTGGATGTTTTATCGTTTTAAATATTTAACCCTGCAAATGCCATTCAAGCAGCAATATCACAACACACATTACTCAATGCTTTGAATTTAAATAAAAGGAATGAAAAATATAGTACAATGTAATGTAAAAGTAATGTTTGGTTTTATCACAATTTCCCGTTTAATTTACGCGTTTTCTACGTTATTTTCAGAGATGCAGCAGCAAAACGTGGAGTCAAGAAGTAAGAGAGGTTTGCCGAAGACTTCGCTCTGACAGGTAACGTGTGTGTGTGTGTGTGTGTGTGTGTGTGTGTATTAATCGTACTGGCAGTCTTTGAAATGCAGGCAATGTATATGTCTGATATTTTTAGGCAAAGTGAGAAAAAGTCTGCATCATTGTATAACTTTGTCCAGACGTTGTTAACAATAAAGAACTTGTGTGACTGTCCAGATCGGTGAAACCTTTGATGACTTATTGAGAAAGTGAAAGAATCAAAGTGTCTTTACTTCTTTCTGCATCTCGTGGTCGATTGAGTTCTTGTTCAGCGTTGAACCAGACAAGCCACACGATCTCATTGGTTGCCTAGTAACACCTACAAACATTTACTTTGTAACGCGTCTTTATTACCTTTTGCATGTTTTGTCTCAGAAAAGATGAAGAACCAGAACGGTCATTGCTTCTTTCTGAGGCGTCATTGTGATCTTTGATCTCCATAGATTCTGGTTCTGCGCTTCTGTGTAACGTTTACAAACGTTTACTTTGTGACGCTTATTCCTTAACGTTTGCCGAATGCGCCGATTCGGGCCAATTTTTTTCTCATTGTTTATCAGTTGTGCGTTCTTCTTTTTATTGTTCATTTAACGCTTCAGTGACATTTGCCGAGCAAACATGGTGTTATTTTTTCATTCTGTAATTTCAACATGGCAGATGAATATATGTTTTAATGTGAATGAGCTTTTCACACACTGTTGAATCTCTCTTTTTATGTGAACGTGAAAGAGTGAAAAGAAGTGAATCATTCTTGAATATATGCACGTTTTTTAACCCTTTCATCACGGTGGCGTTCTATTAGAGGTGGCGTTCTATTAGAGGTTCTATCTTGAGGAAGTCTTTTTCTTTCTGTTTTGTATGTTGTCATCAGGAGGGAGTCTCCCGACAGCGCAGCGGCTGCTTCTGCTGACATCATCGTTCCTTCCTACTGGGACAAAGATCGTCTCCCCAGCTTCAGTTACCAGGTCCAGCGGTCACGGCGGTGAAATGTGTTGTTGCAGATGTTGACCAGCATCCCATGTTCTCCTCAGATCGTTGATCTGGACACCAACTCCGACGAGTACAGTCGCGTGGCTACGCTGTTCAAGAACACCATGAGTGACCGCATTCACAGCGTGAAGAGAGTGCAGAACCTCTCTCTGTGGAAGATCTTCCAGTGGCACGTGTCCCATCACACACACTCTTGTCTGTTATTGCATGTGTTGTGTCCATCAGTCTTGTTTATCAGAGAGTGTTTTCAGGCAAAAGGAGAGAATGGTCAATGGGAATGGCGGGAAAGCAGTTGACCAGCGTTACCTTTTTCACGGTACCACTGAGTATCAGATGGAGCAGATCTGTCAGCAGAACATCGACTGGAGGCTCTGTGGGCTCAACGGGACGAGATACGGGAAAGGTACCTACCGCATCACACTGTCATTAGGATCTTTTGATTTGAATATTTTTTATTTATAATTATGTAATCTGGAGGTTGATAAAAGTTCATGTTTTTTGGTTTCACGTTTCCCTGCAATATTTATTTTTTCATTTTTTATTTCTATCATTCAGTGTGCAAAGTGGCCACACACTGGGCTGTCTGTATTTTGTGAGATCCAGAATAACACGTTTTATAACTCTATTTCTTGTTTACAGGAGCTATTTTGCTCGAGATGCTTCGTACTCAAACCGCTACGTGTTGCCTAAAGAAGGGATCAGAAAGATGTTCTTGTCTCTGGTGCTGGTGGGTGAGTTCACCTTGGGCGACGAGCACTTAGTTCGCCCACCGCTGAAGCCCAATCAAAGCCCTTATGACAGCTGCATAAACAACGAAAACGACCCTTCCATCTTTGTTATATTTGAGAAATTCCAGATCTATCCTGAGTACATTATTGAATACTCCAATAATGTAGATAACACTGAATAACTTCAGTCTCAATATCATCAGTCTAGATATCATCAGGCTAGACATCTTCAGTCTATTCTGGAAGCATTTTTTTTGAAGTGGGTCGAGAAAATGTTTGTCATGTAATTCTTGGAGTTTCGTTAAAAATTGGAGTGTTAGTGCATTAGTAAAAAAGTTAAATTTTCTTCATGTTGACCATGTTACTGTATTGAAAGCTTCTATGATCATTTGTGACATTAAAGACGGTTAAAGAGAAATATATTTTGTGTTCTGGTATTTTTTTTTTATAGGTAACTCATATTTACACATCATGAGGGGAAAGCTTTTTTTTTTGGTTAATTATGAAAAAGAATCTTTTCAATAATTGTGTTACTTTAATTACTGCTTATGTTTTTATTACACAATAACAATTCAATTTTTTGTTTCTAAAGCACTTCATTGGAAATCGTTCAAATACATAAGATTCATCTTCAAATATCAATCGTTAAAATATCAAATATCAATTCGTTAAAAATTGGAGTGTTAGTGCATTAGTAAAAAAGTAAAAAAAAAATTCTATGATCATTTGTGAAATTAAAGACGGTTAAAGAGAAATATATTTTGTGTTCTGGTATTTTTTTTATAGGTAACTCATATTTACACATCATGAGGGGAAAGCGTCATCAATGCTTTTTTTTTTGTTAATTATGAAAAATAATCTTTTCAATCATTGTGTTACTTTAATTACTGCTTATGTTTTTATTACATATTAACAATTCAATTTTTTGTTTAAAAAATCAAAAGCACTTTATTGGAAATCGTTCAAATACACAAGATTAAATAACATCTTAAAGAAGCATTAAATGTGAAATTAGAGCTCTATAAGTCCAATAACGTCCATTTGGGAGAATTGAAAACACTAACTTGGTCATAGGTATTTTTTTAGAATCACCATAAAAACTCAGCAACACACAAGATCTAAAAACAGTAATTTATAATATAAAGAAAAACAAAAGTCAAAGTCACAAATGTGAAAATGTATATTGTTTTTAGTTTGATGACCGTTTTTGAATCTGACTACGTATTTGACTGTATTTGTACTTTATCTTTATTCACTGTGATCTTTGGAGTCGAGAAAGAAAAGTCTAATATTAAAATTAATATTAAATATTAAAATTAAAAGAAAAGTATTAATATTAAAATTAAAACAAACCATTAGAATACAAAGACTGGCCGTTTTACTCTATGAAGATAGTGTGGAAACCAAGGCCGAAAACCTGCAAAAACTCAGCAATAATCTGGTTTTAGCCATTAAATATACATAGTTACACAATCTTGGTAACATTCAAGGTCACGTTTTAAAATTAAACCCACTTCTACAATAAAACCTCTGGAACTACACTCTAGATTCCTTAAGGGCGACTAGATAACAAATAAAGAGTTAAACTAAACAAAAGAAGATGGGCATCTGGGCCAGATGTGAGAAGATTGTGGCTCGGTTCTGGCCAGAACTTATTGGCTTTCTAGGTTGGAACATTATATTGCAAACAAAAAGTCACTTCACATATCCAAGATTCTTTTATTTTTGTACATTATATTGTCACATAAATATTAAACCAAATGCACATTGTTAAGTACAGTACAACTCGTTAGATATATGCAAACGTTAACAAGTTAAATGTTGTCACACTGCCGGCTTGATTTCTGTTGGTACTGGTTGGGCAGAAGGACAGCTCCGTCTCTGGGGTCAGCAGGTCAGAGTGGGCGGGGTCTCTGTCTGGTCTGGTTGTTGTCTCTCCATCTTTGGACCTCATTCTCTCTTCTGGAGCTTCTTACCCACTGGTGACCTTCTCATCACACCCAGACGTGTCCGTTTCCTCTGGACGATACAAGTTGTCTTTCTCTTCTGATACCAGAGGGCTGTTGCACAAAACCGAGATAAGGGATTAATCTGGGATTTTCCACTTATCCTGGCTCAATTTAGCCCCGACTCGGTTGCATGAAAGTAGGATAAAGCCAGGTTTATTATTATATTATATTTTTATTATTAATTCATTATTACATAACTATAATGAATTAACTGGTTATTTGGACTACTTGCGCATTTATCGGGTCATGAGGAGGCGCTGTTCTGCTGCACGTGTCTTATTCATTGTCGACTCTGTGATTCTGTCAGCGATTCCATGGTCTGTTTCAGTCTGCCTGCCGTAAACGAGCACTGATCCCAACTATCTACTCCTGACTTGACATAGCGGAAAGTTTTTATCCCAGTTTAGTGTTTGTGCAACCGACTAATCCAGAATGAGCTGACCAAGTTATCACAATAAAGACAAACAGCTGAACTAAGAAACACGGAGAATCAACACCATTCGGGTCAGTCAGAAAATAAACAGCTGGGCAGGGAAAACGTGAACAAACCGTCGAAAACCCGGAACTGACAGAAACCGGAGGCTTCCATAATAACTGACCGACTCTGTCAAAATAAAAGTCTCAACCCAAAGCCCTGAACGTGACAATGTACGTATATACACACTCACGCGCACGAGGTATAGCTGTATTATTATTATTACTATTATTGTTGTTGTTGTTAATAATATCATTAATAAAATTATATTATTTATTATAAAGACGTAAAATACCTAACTGCGTTTATCAAAAAATGTGAAGTATCTTCACAAATGCTGGAATATTCCATTTCCAGTCTGAATCAAGATCCATGTGTCCTTTTATTAACTTTTTGGTTTCCTCATCAGTCACTGGGTAAAAATAACACTAATAAACAAAAATAAATTTTACACAAGTTAAGCAGTTATAAATGGGATATTGTGGATTAATTCCTGAAGAAGATTCCTGCTCAGTGACTTTAGCCTGAGAGTTTAGTTTTCATTTTCAGGAAATTTATCTAGAGAAACACGTGTATAAAGCTGTTGAACGCAAGTAGTTTGACGTGTTCGCTTAATGTGAAGTCAGGAAACAGCGTTCTATCTTTATTGTTATAAAATTTATACAATAACATATATACATATTCATATATGTATAAACGTAATCGCTTAAAGGATATTAAAAGAATAATTATCGCCATTGCACAAGTGTGTGTGTTTTTAGCGCGCATGCACATAGAGCGAAGTAGGAAATCCTCACGTGTAGGATAGAATTTTAGAACACCGGGCTTTGATTTCTGTTATGCACAAATAAAATGATGTCAAGACCCGATATTTCAGCATTCGTTTCTGTGTTATCAGCTCTTCTCACCCACAGCTAAATGTGGTTCCCCTGAAGCCCTGGACACGGTCCACAGGGGAATCGTTACAGTGGCTAACAATGGTTGTATTACATGTTCCATAGGATTGGGACAAGCCCGAGAATATCCCTGATCCAGACGCAAAGAAACCTGAAGACTGGGATGAAGAGATGGATGGGGAGTGGGAATGATCAGTAATCACACCACACCACAATCACCAGGTCAAAACCATCCACAATCTACTGTAAAACGCACAACATCTTTTATTAGAAACTGCCTACTGGTGCAATATGCGTCGCTGAAAGACCTCTTGAGCACATATGGCAGAGTATTGTATGTTTATGTCGTACACAATGGACAGTAATTTGTACTATAGTTCTATAATATTTCTGTTACAACACTTATGATGATTCCTGTGGTTAAATGGGAGGAAAAAAACTATTCTGATTTATAAAATGATTAAATATCTGATTTTTGGAAAGTCTGTGTCAACATTTCTTTGAGCATCCGAAAATGTTACCAAACTGACGACAAAATTTCGATTAGAAAATGACTTTATAAAAAGGATTATAATCCCATTCTGCATTATCAGATCAGGTAGAAAGTTGGACTTGCAATCTAAAGGTCACGGGTTCGAATCCCGGACAGGTCTGTTGTGTCATTGACATTTCATCACTTTCTTTTTATCCCATTTTCCTACTTCAGGGAGAATTTAAACTACGTCAGATTTACAATCCTGCTTACAAGGGGAAGCGGGTGCATCCGGAGATCAACAACCCAGAATACACTCCTGACAGTGAGATCTATAAACCAATAAAGTAGATCGACCTGTGGCAGGTACGTCTGGTTAACATTTTTGGACATGAGAGTCCAGTTTAATTTGTTTTTTTTTGGATCTCAGGTGAAGTCTGGTACCATTTTCAACAACTTCCTCATCACGGATGAAGTCAAACTGGCGTTAGACGTCGGGGCTGAAACATTCGGTGCCTCTAAGCTAAACATCTACACACTCCTGTTTCTACACACAGAGCTTTTATTTTATTGTTTAAACACAATTGCATGCATGGTTTGTCAGGATGCTGAAAGGAAGATGAAGGAAAGCCAGGAAGAGGAGGAGAGAAAGAAGAATGAAGATGAGGAGAAGACGAGAAAGGAGGAGACAACGGATGAAGCAGAAGCGCTGCTTTTTTTGTTCTTTGTTTTACAGATATGGGACTTGGCAGATTCAGAGCGAAAAGGCTCATTAAACGGCCCCTGGATTGTAAAGGTTGTTTCTGTGATCGTTTTTGTGCCATATTGCGTAACGTGTAATTCCTCAAGTGAAGCGTGGCTCGTGGGTGTAATGCAGGCAGACGAGAAGCTGAAATTCCACACCATCTTTGGTCGGTGGCCTGCTCACTGGCGATAAGGTCAAACCAGTGCTTCTCAACTCCAAGCTCCCGGTGGACGTTCTGGGCAGGGTGAGATGAGCGTGCTGTGATGAGTGCTTTATAAAATAGCTAAAGTGCCTAATTATGTTTGGCCACTAGGTGGCGCTCGCACTGTTACGGAGGAGTTGGTTCTAAAACCGTGTACAGATTATTTGACCAGTGTCGTGCTTGTCCTGGAGTATTAACCAATGTGACGGCCAACACCGTGGCCACACAATAAGGGGAAATACATTTGCACACACCACGTCCATTACATCGTAAGAAACATTGCTCACACCATTTTTGTTAAATTACTTTATTTCAGTTTAGTTGATTCATCCTTCTGATTAATTTACAAGTTCTTATCAATTTAAGGACAGGGGGTTGAATATTAATTCCGAGTGTCTTTTGTTTGAGCTCACGTCACCCTGGCTGATCCTGACGAGCTTCCATCCGTGGGTGCGGCTGTTGACGGGCAAAGGAGGGACTGATGAGTGCCACGCCCAATTTATTCCCTTGGCTCCAATTAGGACTAAACCATTGTATTCCGATGGTCCAGGGGAGCAGTGCTCGGGTGTTTCGGTTGCTTATGGTTGATTGAGTAAGATTTGAAGTTAATAATTATTTGAATTGTAATGAAGTATTTTGAATTGTTGTTTTTATTTAAATGCTCTTGTTTGGAAATTATTTGGAAGTTTAAATATTGTTTGCATATTTGTTGTTTCACCTGTTGGGATGTAAGATGTTATTCCTTTGGGTTATAAAAAGCAATGTTTCTTTCGCAAGGGCAGTGAAAAGAAAGAAGAAGAGGAAGAGCGGGCAGTTGACACGGAGTGAGACTGTCCCCGGAGGGTCAGGTGTCGCTGGAGGACTGTATGCTGGCCGCGGGAGAGGTCGTGGGATGCGAAAAAGTCAAGTTCGCCGCCCGGCAGAACAGCGGTGTGGTGATGTTTGTTGACACGCTGGAGATCGCGAACGCGCTGATGGAGAGCGGTGTGGTGATCAACGGCACGTTTACACCGGTGATGTCTCTCTCCACTCCAGCCAAACGTGTGCTTATATCGAATGCCCCCCATATTTAGAAGATGAACGATTGGAAAAAGAACTGTCGAGATACGGAAAAATTGTGGCCCCGATCAAGATGATACCGGTAAGCTGCAAATCAGAAAAACTGAAACACGTTTTCTCGCTCAGGAGGCAAACGATGATAGTCCCGAAAAAGTATGGCGAGGAATTAAACTTAATACTAAAATTCGACGACTTCTACAACGTCCACGTCACTACCGAAACGATGAAGTGTTTCGGGTGCGGGAGGACCGGGCACCTGATCCGCTCCTGCCCGGAGAAGCTCACGAGGTAAGCGCAAGAAACCGCCCGATGAACCCAGCACTTCAACCGGTGAGTCCGCGAGAACATACAGCGCTGTGTGCAAGACTACAGTAAACCAAGTGACTGAAACAAGCGACACCAATGAGATAAATGATGATGATGATGATGATGATGATGATGATGATGATGAGTGTGCGGGGGAAACGGCCACGCGCGCGGCTGATTGTGTGGAGAATGATATTGATACAATGATCAAAGATGAAATTTCAAAATTGTCAAGCAAGAGAAAAACCATGGACAACCAACCGAACGGAGAAAAAGTACCTAAAGTGACAAAGTTAAACCCGGTGTGTGTGTCTGAGGAGAGCGTGGACACGCAGGAGAGTGAGATGGACATACAGGACAGTGTGGAAGAGGCTCAGGAGGGAGAAGGTGAAGGTCTCACTCCCACACAAGAGCCTCAGAACATTTACTCTGCTCAAAAATCAAGAGTTTTTTGCAAAAGACAAAAGGAAAAACAGTAAAACCTGAAGAACATTTTCCCGACATTAAAATGTTTATCAAATCTGTGAAACTACATATGAAAAGTAATAACGAAGAAGAAAACATCTTTACTGTTCAAGAAGTATTTAGACTGAAAAAACTAATCCAAAAAGCTAATGCGCTTATCGATGATAATAGTTGACCCAGCAAAGTTTACATTTAAAATCAACCAATGACGGACATAATATTAGGATCTCTGAACATAAATGGCGCCAGAAGTGACATTAAAAGAGCCACGTGCTTCAATCTGTGCAATATTAAAAAACTCAATGTGGTGCTGTTACAAGAAACGCACAGCACTGAAGACAACGAGGCGGCGTGGAGAAGAGAATGGGACGGACAGGTGTTTTTCAGTCACGGCTCCAGTGTCAGTGCTGAAGTCGTCGTCCTGTTTGCCAAAGATTTTCTACCTTTATCCTGTGACACTGAAGAAATCATTAAGGGGCATTTACTCAAAGTGAAAGCCGTAGTTGAAAACACCACGCTGACCTTTTTTAATGTGTATGCGCCGACTGTCGGGACTGAGCGCGTGCGGTTGATCAGTTGCGTGACAGAAATCACCCAGAACCTCATGGACCAAGCAAAGCAACTATGAACAAAGTGATTATTGAAAACAGTTTGTGTGACGTGTGGAGGACGCTTAATCCCAAAGCACGTCAGTACACATGGTCGCATGTGAAGGACAACCTGGTTTCTCTGGCCAGACTGGACCGGTTTTACGTGTTTAAAGAACAGTTGAACACTATAAGATGCGCCAATATTCAACCAGTAGGTTTTTCAGATCACTCAATAATTTTGTGTTCCGTCTCAGTTAAAAATGTGAAATGTAAAAGTGCATATTGGCATTTAAATGTAACTCTGCTGGGTGATGTGATTTTTAAAGAGGCTTTCAAAGTGTTTTGGAAAAGTTATACGGGGAAAAAAGCTGAATACAGCTCACTGCAACAGTGGTGGGATGTAGGAAAAGTTTTAATCAAACAGTTATGTCTAGATTATACTCTCAATGTCACAAAGGACATGAACAGATCTATTAAAGAACTGGAGAGAGAAATTGTGGAGATGCAAAATTTGTCAGACTCCACAGGAGATCGAGAACACATTCAGGTTCTCAAGAGGAAAAAGACGACCCTGTCCAGCCTGTTGGGCTTCTCGGCTCAGGGAGCAGTAGTGAGGTCCAGACATCAGAACGTGTGCAAAATGGACGCACCGTCGCATTTTTTCTTTGGGTTGGAGCAGAAAAACGGGAAAAAAAAGTTCTTTCACTCACTAAAGGACAATAATGGACAATTATTAAAAGACAGTGGAGACATTCGGAAAGGTGCTGTGGATTTTTACAAAGAACTTTTCCGAGAAGAGCATCAACGACAACCAGAGGTGGAAAAGACCTTCTACGCAGGCTTACCAAGAGTCAGCAAAGAGGACAATAAAGAGCTGGAGGCAGAGCTGTCCGCTGCAGAGCTCCACGCAGCACTGAGAAGCCTGGAGAATGGAAAAGCTCCAGGTATCGACGGTCTCCCGGTGGAGTTCTATAAAGTATTCTGGCCCGTGATAGGCGACGACCTGCTGCTGGTGTTGAAAGACAGTCTGAAACGTGGACACTTACCCCTGAGCTGCAGAAGAGCAGTAATCACGCTCCTCCCCAAGAAAGGAGACTTGCAACAGATGAGGAACTGGCGTCCAGTATCGTTACTCTGCACAGACTATAAACTTCTCTCCAAGCTCCTGGCCCGCAGACTGAGGAAGGTGATGGAGGAAGTCATTCACGTTGACCAGGCATACTGCGTGCCCAACAGGCTGATTACGGACAATATATCAGTAATTCGAGACCTTTTGGACCTCTCCCGCTCATTGAACGTTAACTTCGGTCTGATTTCAATTGACCAAGAAAAGGCGTTTGACAGGGTTGAGCATCAGTACCTCTGGCACACGCTGGAGATGTTTGGGTTCAGCTCTGGTCTCACAGCCATGATCAAGGTCATGTACAGTGACATTGAGAGTATGATCAAAATAAATGGTGGTTTGAGTTCTCCTTTTAGAATCAAAAGAGGTATAAGACAAGGATGCTCGCTGTCCGGGATGTTATACTGTTTGGCCATAGAGCCTTTGTTAAACCGCATGCGAAATGAACTGAATGGTTTTAATCTTCCTGACTGTAAGCACGTTTTTAAATTATCAGCGTATGCGGACGATGTAATTGTGGCTGTAAAAAACCAAAAAGAGATTAGAGCACTAGAGGCCATCATTAGTGACTTTGGGATAATCTCGTCAGCCAAATAAACTGGGATAAAAGTGAAGCTCTAGCGGTCGGAGAGCAGACCAAACAGCTCGTCCTGCCCGGGACCCTGAGCTGGAACACGGGGGGGCTCAAATACCTCGGGGTCCATCTGGGAAGTGACTGTCACAAAGTAAAGAACTGGGACAATGCTCTGGAAAATGTGGAGGGCAGACTCAGTAAATGGAAGTGGCTGCTGCCCCACATGTCGTTCAGGGGACGAGTGTTGATAATCAACAACCTGGCCGCATCCATGCTGTGGCACCGTCTGTACTGCGTCGATCCTCCGCAGCAAATGTTGAGCAGAATACAGTCGGTAATAACTAACTTTTTCTGGGACCGACTGCACTGGGTTCCACAGGCGGTGCTGTTCTTACCCGTGGACGAGGGAGGGCAGGGACTGGTTCATCTGGCCAGCAGAAGGGCAACCTTCAGACTTCAGTTCCTCCAAAGATTCCTCACAGGGCCAGAAGACCTAGTGTGGAGACCCCTCGCTCAGGCCACCCTGCGCAGAGCCGGGAACCTAGGACTGGCTGAATCTTTGTTTTTAACAGACACAAATTCTGCAAAACTGACCCACTTGCCCATGTTTTATCAAGGACTACTGACTGTGTGGGGCATGTTCTCCAAAAAGAGACTGGACAACAATACATCTCTAACATGGTTGTTGAAAGAGCCAGTGGTGTATGGCACGCGGCTTAATGTTGCGGCGGTAGCAGGGGTGTCTGTCGTTGGGTCCTTTTCTGCTGCCGGGGTCGTGACGCTGGGTTACGTGGTCGATCGATCTGGGACCGAACTAACCAATGCGAGCGCTCTGGCCACTCACGTAGGGATCAGATCGTCTCGACTCGTCACTCAAATTCTTGAGATGTTAAGAGGTGGCTTAACGCAGGCTGAGGTCTCCTTGCTCAGAAGTTATAGCAGTGAAGAAACACTTGAAAATGCTCCGTTCCCTCCAATCAATCTGTATCCCAATTTGAAAGGTTCATCTGGAGTGCTGCTGGAACACAGTGAAAGTCTGAATACAATATTAGACCAGATTGAAGGGAAAACCGCATATAAGCTATTAGTTAAAGTTCTCAACAGAGACAAACTAAACGAGCGAGTTGACTCTCCATGGAGATCACACTTGAAAGTGAGCAAGGAGATCAAGCCGGTGTGGAGGACAATTTACAAACCACCATTGACAAAAAAGGTTGGGGACTTGCAGTGGCGAATCGTACACGGATGTGTGGCGGTAAACGCTTTTGTCTCAAATATCAACCCAGACATAAATGACAAATGTGTGTTCTGTGACGAGAGAGAGACGGTTTTCCACTGTTTTTTGGAGTGCTCACGGCTGACCCCGTTCTTTGACAAACTGAGAAGAGTGTTTCAAATGCTGGGAACTCAGTTTAAAGATCGAAATTTTATCTTCGGTTTTAAATACAGTAAGAGACAAAGAGGAAAATGTCAATTACTGAACTATGTTCTGGGTCAGGCAAAAATGGCCATTTATATGAGCCGCTGCAGCCGAGCAGAAGGGTCGCGCGACTGTGACGCCAACACGCTGTTCACAAGAATGGTCCGAGCGCGGCTGAAAATTGACTTTGACTTTTACAAAAGTACAAACAACTTGACAGAATTTATTTATTTATGGTGTTTGAAAGATGTCCTGTGCTCTGTTGTGGAAGGGATTTTGGTTTATGGAAATGTCTTATTGTAATGGTTGTTTGTTTTTTTATCTAATTTTAATGGTGGTTATAATCTGAATGTTTGATTAAAGGCGTGTTAAAAATCAAAAAAAAAAAAATCTCTCTCTCTCTGTGTCTCACTGTCTCACACAGGCTCTCTCTCCACAGACGAGGTGTCAGGGGGGATGGGTGAGTATGTCTCTCTCTCTCTCTATCTCTCTCTCTCTCTGTCTCACTGTGTGTCTCACTGTCTCTTTCTCTCCACAGAAGTGGAGTCAGAGGAGATGGGTGAGTATGTCTCTCTCTCTCTCTCTCTCTCTCTTTCTGTGTCTCACAGTGTGTCTCACTGTCTCTTTCTCTCCACAGTAGAGAAGGCAGAGCAGGGAGCTAGTGAGTATGTCTCTCCGTGTGTGTGTGTGTGTGTCTCTCTCTCTGTCTCTGTCTCTCTCTCTCTGTCTCTGTGTGTGTGTCACTGTCTCACTCTGTCTCTCTGTGTGTGTGTGTGTGTGTGTGTGTGTTTGTGTCTCTGTCGCCCTGTGTGTGTGTGTGTGTGTTGTGTGTGTCTCACTCTCTCTCTGTGACAAGGTCCGGCGCAATTGGATCTCATTGAGCGCAGGAACCAGATCCTGAATGAAACACGTTTTTTGCTGCCCTGCAACACTCACAATAGGAGACGACTGCTGGAGCTCCGCCTTCCTCAAGATCCGGCAGTAGTATTAACAGAGAAGGAAGAGGCAGAACTGGAACTGTGTTTGGTTATATTTGAAATAGAAGTGCAAAAATACCGCCGGGATTTTTTGCCATAGTGGCACAATTCAAATTCAATTTCAAAATATAAAGTTTTAGTTCGATTACACCAAAGTGTCTTTTTTTTCCTCAATGTCGTTGCACCATCACCAAATACAGTATTTAAACTGTATAACACTACATTTGAGCCTTTCATCAGACACTTTTCTAACATGCCCAAACAGAGTGATAATCACACTGGTTTATGTTATTGTCGTGATTTTCGACTCTCTGGATGGATCAGAACCAGTCGTCCGTGACTTCTACAGCGTGGGATTCTACAGTGGCGATGGATGGAGGTGAAGGAGCGCCACATGTGCTCGCTTCATGCAGATGTTTCATCAGCTCTGCCTTTTCACGATCGCGCAACTTCTCCCCAGTGGATTTGAATAACGTTATCATTTCAAGCCGATATGATTTACTGTAATGACATTTTTAAAGCTACAGTACACCGGGAAAATTAGGATCCATCTAAAACATTTCATTGCAACTTTGAATTACTTTTTAATTTATTATTTAGAATTTACTAGTTTTATATTTGGAGTGGTTTTATATATTTATTTATGAAAACAGTAGTAGCAGAGTATTAAATTATTATTATTTAATATTATTAAATAAATTATTATGAGATTTTTATAAAAACGTGGTTTAGGAAATTCAAAATGGATTATACTTAGGGTGACCATTATTTGATTTCCAAAAAAGAGGACAATCGGCGCGGCCTCGGGACACAAATTCAGACAGGCTTCTCTGAGGTTTATGAACACGCTTTCTTATGGTTCAAT
This sequence comes from Paedocypris micromegethes, assembly GCA_028031935.1. Taxonomy (NCBI): domain Eukaryota; kingdom Metazoa; phylum Chordata; class Actinopteri; order Cypriniformes; genus Paedocypris; species Paedocypris micromegethes. Next base: position 2,302 of record QKNR01019812.1, on the reverse strand, counting down.
GGGGTTACTCCTGTAATTAACTTCTAATAATAAAAAATCTGTGAAAACCTGTAACAAAATAATAGCATTTTAGACTTTTGAAAAAAAATAAATAAATAAATAATAATACACGCACGCACACACACACACACACACATATATAACAATTTTTTTTTCAAAAGTCTGAAGTATTACTTTTTAATCTTTAATATAATATCTTTATATATACATATAATTGAAGTTTAATATGTTTTAATTTTGCAAAATTAACTCCGGCAATACAATAAAAATACATCTGTAAAAGCAAAACATTTGACAAAAAAACAACTCTACTGTTAGAAAATTCAGCTTCAACAATATTTCTTGATAAGAAGAAGAATAATAGAAGAGTTTTACAAAGATGAGATAAGATGTTTATAATGTGAGCTTAGACTTCAGAACCCTCTCCAGAACCCGAAACGAGACTTTACACTTGTATCGACCTGCACAAGAGTGTATGTGTGTGCGTGCGCGTGCGTGCGCAGCCGCAGACCCGTCCACAAGGCAGCATCTGGGTAATTTCATTGCGTAAAAAAGTAGTGCCTGTGCTGTGTTCTGTGCGCAAAACGCCGGTCAATTTACATATACACGGAATGATTCTGAACGCGCGTTATGAAAAAGAGTAAAACCCGGACATTTTCGTGAATTTCAAAAATCAGTCCGGACGTTCCGGACAAGGTGTAAAAAGAGGACAAGTCCGGAGAAAAGAGGACGTTTGGTCACCCTATTATACTTACATTTTAAATTAAACACATCGCTAAAATCATTCACGAAACATATTTTTTAAATGTAATAAAGTTATTTTCAGAAATAAATAAAGTTTAAAATGACACCAAAAAACGTGTAAAATCGATCTACAGTGCTAGAGTGTAAAATTAAGTCAGAATTTTTTTTTTATGTAAAACCGGTTAACCTGTTATGAAGGTTTGTTTTATTTTTTTATGTAACACGATTTAAAAAGCGGAACAATCAGATGACAAAAATATCAAACGTAAAAAGAGACAAACGAAAATCTTCACGTTTTGGTTTTCGCTTTATTTAGTTTGGACTTCTGGTACCAGCTTCACGTGAAGGCAGAGCTTACTCTGATTGGCTGCGGATTGCCCGGTCCGGCCCCTTTGTCAAAGGTTAGAACCTAATATGGCCCGTGAATCAAAACGTTTGCCCACCCCTGGTTTACACTATAACAAGGGCAGCGGAGAACATGGCAGCTGCTTGTAGAAGACATTGTGAGAAATGATTTATTCTCTTATGCCTTTTGGATTTTATTTCTATTTCATTATAATACATTTATGCTTTGATGTATTGCTATCTGGTGTTTCTGTCTTAATCATGACAAATGGTTCTCCCCATGTATGGACACACAGAGACCCCCTGTTGTTAGGCTCGGACACACACACAGAGAGACCCCCGTCGACAGTGTCCTGACGCCGGCACGCGTCATTTACATATACCTCCGTGCCTTTTGTTGTTGACCAGATGAAAGACTTATATGTGGCTCCCCGGTGCTCTTTCGTCATTGGACAGTTCAAACCATGCTCCCTCGTTTCCCTCTTCCCGCGATTGGATCAAGAGACCACCTCCCACCCGCTGTTCCCTCGTCATTGGACATTCTGTGTTTCTTGTGAAACTATTTATCAATGGTGAAACCCTGTAAACTTTAGTGACTGAACGGATAATGCTTGGATAAACTCATCTGTTAAACTCTAACTGTGGTTTTCTTGCTTTCTGTGACGTCACTCCATCCGTAATTCGTGATCACCTTACGGATGCCTTGAGATGCTCCGCTGAACGAACAGAGAGAGAGGAAAAGACCGCTCGACCAATAATAATTCATAATGCCTCCAGAAAGATTAATAATCGTATTAATCTAACAGACATCTTGCATCAACCTGCATCTCTGCCTGTACTTCCTACTGGACGACTGCAATTATGCCCCGTCCTGCAAACGGATCCACACTTCTGTCGTGAAAGCCATGAAAGTTCTTAATAGCAGAAACGTGGGAACAGAAAGTGTGACCAGATTACAGATGTAGAAGAACAAGCTGCTTCTTCTGAAAGGGCCACGGCAAGACCCAAAGCTGAAAAGGAAGGTAATACACGTGATTAAACTAGTTTACACAATACAGTATTTTGCAGAAATTTTCAAAAAACCATAAAAAATGCCGGTCACTTTGGCAGCCTGTCAAAAATGCAACAGTCTCGTCCATGAAAGTTCAGCAGCAATATTAGGAATTAGGTTTTCTTTTCCTTTGCGTTGGCCTGGAACTAAGCAAATCGCTAA
>QKNR01019696.1:20407-31887 GCA_028031935.1 Paedocypris micromegethes | reverse complement strand
GATTGTTACAAATTACTGTTGGTGACAGAGAAAATCAGGCCAAATGAGATAAAGTTTGATTTTAGCCATTCGTTTCACTGTGATTTCAGTTGTTGACATGGTGTTACTCAATTAATATTAAATACAATTATTATCTCAATATAATAGTTTTATTATTTTAACAGACTGCTCATTATTTTGTGTAGGAAACAGTAATTTACAAAAAAATGCTCCAGAGGGATTGCCACAGGTGTTACGCCCCAGGACGTAATTTTGTTTTGAAGTTGTGGTGTGTGTGTGTGTGTCTTCTGATTTCAGCACGCCAATAGTGGACAACCTCTATTTGCTATATGTGTATATATGTGTATATATGTGTATATATATATCTGTATAATTGACCTATTTGAGCGTTGTGTGTTGATTTGTGCGTTGTCTTGCCACTCACGGGCCCCGTGCCGACCTTTGACCCTGGCCTCATTCACAACACGTTCACTAGATCTTCACACTATGATACATGTGCTCATTATGTTACTGGTGAGTTGTTGCTCATATTGTTACTGGTTGTAAGTGAACGTAGACAAAGACGCTTAATCGTTTTTAATGAAGATATGAAATAATATATACACTAATCCAATGGGCCATCAAATCGGCGTCAGTCTCGACGACATCGCCTGTAGGGATTTTTAACCTCCAGCAGGTGTCAGTAATGAGCGACGCAGTATCAATCAGACCTGTCGAAACGCGTCATGACGCCTCATCGACCCATCACTGGTGATCAGTATCTGAACGAGATGAAGAGAGAGAAGAAAGCCACCTGTTTTCCCCTCAGAATGTTGCTCAGAGACTCCGGACGCTTCATATTCTCCGCTTCCTTCTCTTTCCTCTTTAATCGCGCGCGTCTTTACAGCGTCACCAGGTCAAACTCAGTCAGTGATTCAGAAGAGACTCAAACTTTCCTCTTTGTCTTTTTCGTTTGCTGTTTAACGGCAGTTTGCGTCCATTTCTGTCGCTCTAGCGCCCCCTTCTGTCCGCTTTGTATTTCCTCTATTCAGTCACTCCAGGATTTCGCGCCCGAAATCAGTCAAACCCCGTTGTTTTCACGCAGAATGACTTGATTATAGTGATGGGAAGTTCGGCTGTTTTCAAAGATTCGGCTCTTAACACATTGTTATTAAAAGTCATTCTCTTGATCTCACAATGAATTAATAATAGTGGTATTAAACAGTGTATAATGCTAACGTGGCGTTTTTCAACAATATATGTAAACAATGACACACTTCACTATTAAACTTATTTGTTTTAGATATAAATGTTGTTTCATTTGATCAAATAAAAATTCAAATGAATAATTTTCTCCTACCTCGCTCTGTGGACTGAATTCCAGAGTTCTGTCATTCTTTTCTATCCATCCTTTTTATCATAAACTATGCGCATGCGTCAGTGAACAAGTTGATAATTAAAGCTTAAACCAAGTATGTCTGAATTAATGTTAATAAGATAATTATAAACTAATGCAACCATTTTTAACTCCAGTAGGACATATTTACGGGCGGAACCAGCTAAGAAAGACTTCTGTTATGTACATTAACTGTCAGGGCTGAAAATAACATTTGCACTTTATTTCAATTTGACCGATTTACTGCATTTCATATTTTATGCTGGAGAAGAATCCAGTTGGTTCACACTGGTTTACACTGGGCAATGTTGAATTGAAAATAAATGGGCTTGTATTTGTTGCCCATGAATTGCCAGGGTTGAAAAAACTGCTTTTGCACTTGATTCTGATGAGCAAATAGAACAAATTTTGCCAGAAGTTTTGAATTCCTGTGCTTTGGGGGTGTCGAGTGTGTTTTGTTGTTTGTGTTTTTAAGTGTCGCCTTTGTTGTAAATGTAGACAAACTGCTTCACTTGCTCCTGTTTTTGTAAGTCGCTTTGGATAAAAGCGTCTGCCAAATGACTGTAAAGTAAAGTAAAGTAAATACATGTTTTAATAGATCTTTTTGTGTGCTTGTGCTGTATTGTAATGTGAAGTTCGTGTTTGTTAATTGTTGTAACTATTTATTGTACAAAGGGAAACCCACCATTTGTGAAATGTGTAGCTACCCTGACAGGTGGAAACTACAAATCCAGGAGGAAGCAACAAACAGAATCCTGGCCTTTGTAGTCCATAATCGTGACGTGATTGGTGTTTTATTGAACATTTAGAGAAAATGACCAATAAAGCGTCGGCTTTCATCGCGCGTAACGTAACAACAAATTTAACAAGATTCTTCAACGTAAGTGTGAAGATTGCGACCGAGAATAACAATAAACAAAGCAAAAATATGAATAATTTCGTTTTTTTTTTTCTTCCAATATATTTGTTTACTTCTTTGGCACTAATCTAGTTCCATACTTTGGCGTAGTCGTTTTTGTGCAGCATGGAACATTTGGAGAGAATGTTCAGAAAACCTCTTGGTTTACACAAATTCCATGACCTATTAGAACGTAACGCGGTTGATTTAAGTCTGTTCCCAAAGACACGTGCAACACACAAGACACACAGCAGCTCCTGTCTAGAGGTGTATTTCTGCTCGTGTCTCTCTGTTTGATCAACCCACTGGACTCTTCGCTACATGGTAATTACTGCATTGAGCAGTTAGTTAGTGTAAGTGTAGTGTACATTTGAAGCTTGGAACTAACCCACTGCCAGTGTTGTGCAAGTTACTGTCACAGATCCCGGCTCGCCACCATGTTGTTGTATCCCCATGTTATATAGATCGTGTGCCCAGGTGTTTTGCGTTTGTGATTATTGTCTATGAGTCTGTGTATTTAAGTTAGTTCCTGTCTATTCCTGATTATTGTTTGATTGTGTGGTTATTTAAGGCTGTTGTGTTCTGTGCTCAGATGCCAGTCCGTTATTTAATGTCCGGGAGGTTTTTGGTTCTGCTGATTCAATGTCTGAGTCCTTAGTGTTGCTTTGCTACTGCGTTTTGCTTGCCACCAGTGGCTGTTAATTTTTTTTTTTAGGATTGTTTTTGATTCCTCGTGATCTTTTGCTTTACTTATTTTTTGTTGTTTGAAGCATCATATTTGCGCTTGGCTCTAAACTCCTGTTCCTCTCGCACACACCCTGACATTAAATTGATTTCCAAGAAAGAGGAGAATCAGCGCGGCCTCGAGACAAATTCAGACAGGCTTCTCGGAGGCTGATGAACAAGCTTTAATGTGCTTCAATGCTGCTAAACTATAACTTAGCTAAACAAATCACTTGACTTCAAAAAATCAGTAAAAACGTAAATATGCAACAATAGTAGTCAGGCTTTTTTGAATGTTTGAATTTGAACGATGTGTTAAAAAATTATAAGGGACAAATGTCGCCCCCTAATGTTTCAAAACGCGACGCACAATCAATAATTATTATTTTTAATTATATTCTCTAGTATTCCGTTCTTAAATAATGTTATGTATGTTACTCATACAGTATCGCGTGTTTCCATGACATGGCATCATCTCACAAAGTTTTTCAGCTTTTCTCCAAGTTTTCAGACGTCTAAAACACACACACGTTGGAAATAATTTATTTGATTAAATGTATCATGGTGTTTAACTTCAATAATTTCTGGATAGTTTCATCAGTTTAAATTAAATGCTAAATAAATAAAAAACGTGTATTTCCAGTTTTTTTTTGTTGTTTTTGGATCTAATTTATTTCAAAGTGCAAGAGAAAGGTTCGGTAAAAGTCCCAACACAAAGTGTTTTTAAATGGGTGCCACTCGAGCTCGGCTCAGCAGGTCAAACGGCAGGTAAAAGAAGAGAAAGCAAGAAAGAAAATCACCAGGGGAATTGGTGAAAGGCAGAGAACTGCATTTGTTTTTCTGGGCCAGTGGTTTTGGTCTGGCAAATTTCCCTTATTGTCAACCAGGGGTGTAAGGTACTTGAGTAAATGTACTTGGTTACTTAAGTATGTTTTTGGCTACTTCGTACTTGCACAGAGTCTCAAAAATAGAAGCAACTTTTACTCTCTACTCCACTGCATTTGTGATTGAGTAGCAGTACTTTTCACTCCACTACATTTGAACAGACACTTATCGTTACTCGCTACATTGTGATTGTGCGCAGCAAGCCGGAATAGATTTATACCGCGGTTAATTTCTTGGGCGGACGAGGTGAATATCGCCATCTTTAGGCTGCTGAAGGTATTGGACACTTTGTGAACTAGAAACCACAAGAACGCAATGTAAATGTACGTGTAGCAGGTGTTTTAACTAGCGACACGTAGTTAAAAGGTGTTTAACTGACGCCAGTGATGAAGCAAACACCAGCAGCACATCAGGAGCTGGACGATCGTCCATAACCTTATTTGAATTCAATATTTTCTTTTGGCGGCAAAAGAACGTCTCTTACAGGATGCAGTGTCAGCTTTGTTTACCGCGGACAACAAAAATAAGTGCTTTTAAAAATTCACAGTCAAATCTGATGACACACATTGTGTCTTTTTTTTGTCAAGTTTAACTATACAGAACTTCCCTGACTGTATTTGTAAGCATGTTACAATTCTTAATATTGCAAAAATCACTGTGACGTGACTATATTTCGTCTAATTTTTTGTGTCCAACGTGAATAAACGAGTCGCTTAAATTCTACATTCAGCATAAGGTACATTTAGCTGTGAGTTTGTGATGTGATTGTCATTGAGTTTATACGTTTAAGTGCACTGCATTTCTGTGTATCATTGTAATGCAGAGAAACCGTCCTAATGGTTTTGAGAAGCAACTCAAACTAGATCTTCAATTCTCAGAAGAGGAAGATTGTGTTTTACAAATGTTATTAAATAATATCTAAATCTTATATAATACATAAATAATTTGATAATCAGAATTTTATTTTATATCTACTTGCAAATTTAAGAGATTGAGACTGACTTTTTGTTCTTTTTATCTACTTTGTTCAAATTTTTTTTTCAAACATTGAGGTTAAATCTTGGTGTGGATAGGAAGAGAAACGAGGTAGGCGTGATCGTTTTTCAGCTTTTCTCCAACTTTTCAAACGTCTACAACACACACGTTGGAAATAATTTATTTGATTGAATGTATCATGGTGTTTAACTCCAATAATTTCTGGATAGTTTTATCAGTTTAAATTAAATGCTAAATGAAAAAAAAAAAGTGACATCGCCTGCAGGGATTTATAAACTCCAGCAGGTGTCAGTATTCAGCGACACAGTAAGGTGTGGAAACGTTCCTCTCAGAGTCATGTGCAGAGAAGTAATGTGCACTTTAATAACAAAAGTTACTTTTGTTTAGGAACACAAATAGTTTTTTGATATTGCTTATGAGTATTGAACTTTTATTTCTGTCATGGAGCCTGGCTTAAAGCCTGGCGGGACTTTTATTTTGAAGTTTTTGTGTTCTTGGTGACAGTCGATTTATGACACGATGAGTTTTGCCACACTGTTTTTTTTCACTGCCATGAACCACATTATCAGTGATTTGGACACACGCTTCCAAACAACTGCAAGCATTGTGGAGGAATTTGCTGCCATAATAAAGGTGGAGCAGATGAGTGACGGAGAAATGACTGTTGCTTGCCAGCCACTCATCACTAATTCACCAGGCACCTCAGTTTGAGGAGGACATCCGTCATCTGAAGGCCACTTTACCTGCAAATTTCCAATCTGGTTGTTCACCTCTTGCACTTCTAAATGACATTTAGAAAATGCAACTCCAGAACATGTTTGGAGAAGAGTGTGTTGCTCGGAGGATATTCTGAGGGCTGTTGCACAAAAGTAGAATAAAAAGAAGAAAGAAATCCAGTATTTCAGAAGAAGCCTCGCTTAATGTAACTTGTCAGCTCATTCCGGGTTAGTCGAATGCACAAACGCTAAGCTGGGATAAAAACTATCCGCTTTGTAAAGCCAGGTGTAGAGAGTTGTGATCAGTGCTCATTCACGTCAGACTGAAACAGACCGTGGAATCGCTCACAGAATCAGAGTCGACAATGGATCAGACGCGTGCAGCACTTCTCACCAGCAGAACAGCGCCTCCTCATGACCGATTAAATGCGCTAGTAGTTCAAATAACCAGTTAATTCATAATAATTAATTATTAACAATTAGTTAAAAATTAATGTCATTATTTGGTGTCGTGCCAAACTTTGTAATAGATTTTATATTATGATTTTATATATTTAATTTCGTAAAAAAAAAATTATAATAATAAAAGGAACTCATGTATAAGTTTCTTTCCATGACTGATCATTGTATTAATCATGTTTTTTTTTTTTTCAAAAAGCTCCAAACTGACTAGTGTCGTGTTGGGAGGACACAGTAATGACAGCATTTTCAATAAATACATGCACATATATACTTTGTTTATTACATAATGTTATAGCAAAACGAATTGATATGATTTGGTCTGTATTGTTTCCTGAGCAGTCGTGTCATCTGGATAGATATCAGCATTGTCCCAGTCAGTGTTCACAGTAACTGTTGGGTTCGGTTCTCCTTAATGGTGGACCTTATTTCATCATAGAAAATAAGTTGCAGTCTGTTGAAAGTTCATATACCTTTTTTTTTTGGTTACAGGAGTAAATCGGTAAAGTTGGTGAAGCGGCGATGCTATGCGTGTAGCTTCTCAAGAGTAAATCTGTCTTCTCTGTTCTGCTTCACTTGCGTTTTTACACAGTAATATCCAGGTGGTTTCGCAACACATCAAAAGCACTTACGTAACACATCAAAAGAGCTGGTTATCTTTTAATTGGCTGTTCACGCCAGAGCTAGTTAGTTCTTTAATGAGCGGTTTCACAACCCGAGCCATCCACGCCAGGAACGGGCATCTCGACCTGATGACTTCACCACTTTCGGCGTGAGACTCAGCCCTCCCTTCCTTTCTCTGAGAGGTCGTTTTAAAGCTAGATTTAACTACAAGCGTATGAGCACATTTACTTTAAGTTTATTTTATTCTTTATTTTCAAATGAGAATCTATCAATATCTTTTATGTAGCAACGCGTAATATAGCAAAAGCAAAAACACTCTAACAGTAACTCCGGGAGATCTTTCTGATCTTTCTTTTCTCAGACTGGCAGTATTGTGCAGCAGTGCTAAACACTCATTTCTTATTGTTGGGCAAATACTGCCTTTATTCTGCTATTCAGCATCTCCGACCGAATTAATAAAGCAAGATGCCAATCACGCTGACTTGCGCTGGCACTTACGTCACTGTCCCGTACACACTGGGGTACACACACTTTCAGCTGCGTATTACACACTTTAAACATCTTTACCTTACGTGCATCACTTGAGGCACTTTCCTGGTTTTGCCATTCTATTGTTTTTTTTCCTTTAATTCCTTTTTTTTTTAATTAGATATTTATGTTATGTACTGTTGACACTTGACACTTTTAAATCGCTCACGTTTTAAAGATGGAGTGAGAAGGTGCTTGTGGACCAAATCTCAGAGCGGCGCCTCTGAGTCCACGATCAAGTCCATAATCATGACAGACGAAGTAACGTGATTTATTGAACATTTAGAGAAAATAACCAATCAAGCGTCGGCTTTCATCGCACTAACATTGCAAAAATAACATATATTTAACAAGATTCTTCGACGTAAGTGTGAAGATTGCGACCGAGAACAACAACAACAACAAAGCAAAAATATGAATAATTTCCGTTTTTTTCTTCCAATATATTTGTTTACTTCTTTGGCACTAATCTAGTTCCATACTTTGGCGTCCCAGTAGCATTTATTCCATGAACGTAGTTGTTTTTGTGCAGCAATGGAACATTTGGAGAGAATGTTCTAGAAAACCTCTTGGTTTACACAAATTCCATGACCTATTAGAACGTAACGCGGTTGATTTAAGTCTGTTCCCAAAGACACGTGCAACACACAAGACACACAGCAGCTCCTGTCTAGAGGTGTATTTCGCTCGTGTCTCTCTGTTTGATCAACCCACTGGACTCTTCGCTACATGGTAATTACTGCATTGAGCAGTTAGTTAGTGTAAGTGTAGTGTACATTTGAAACTTGGAACTAACCCACTGCCAGTGTTGTGCAAGTTACTGTCACAGATCCCGGCTCGCCACCATGTTGTTGTATCCCCATGTTATATAGATCGTGCCCAGTGTTTTGCGTTTGTGATTATTGTCTATGAGTCTGTGTATTTAAGTTAGTTCCTGTCTGTGTCTCGTTGCCAGTTTGTCAGTCTTTGTACCTGTCACTCGCCTCTAGTCTAGTCTTGTCAAGTTTATGTTCTCGTTCATGTGTTTTGGATTTTCTCTTTGGATACCGACCCTTGCCTGTGACCCGACCTTGATCTGGATTAAACCTTTATTTGAACGTTTATCTCCTTGTGCTCCTCCTGGCTGTTTGCACGTGAGTCCAACCCTGCCTTAGTCTCGGTGACTCGTTTTATGACAGTTACTTCGAAATTGTAATATGTACATATTACTTTTGCTTGAGTATTGCTTTAATTCTTCTAAGTTGGTCACCTGTCTTCTGGATTGCGTTAGGTGAAGAAGGTGCAGGAGTTTAAGTACTTGGGATCAACAGTGCAGTGTGATGGGGAGTGTGGAAAAGAGGTCAAGAGGCGAGTGCAGGCAGGATGGAGCGGGTGGAGAAAAGTGTCAGGAGTGTTGTGTGAGAGAAGAGTGTCAGCTAGACTCAAAGGAAAGGTGTACAAGACAGTGGTGAGACCAGCTCTGCTCTACGGACTAGAGACAGTGGCAGTGAGAAAGAGACAGGAGGCAGAGATGGAGGCAGCAGAGATGAAGATGTTATGTGTATATAATGTGTATATGATATGACGTTAAAGTGATATAACTTTATACTGATATTTTACTGCACGATTAAAATTATGCCAGATGTTTACAGATAATCATTGTAATCAAACTCAAACTTATTCTAAATGACCTGAGATCAACCATTTGAGCGCTATTGTCAATAGAAAACCAGTTGGCTTTAAGTCCGAGCTTTGATTGCTTTCGACATTTAAGAAATGGCTCAGTTAAATTTGACTTTTTGTTAAATTACATGTAGCAAATTGGTTAAATTCATTTTTTTAAATTACATATATATTATTTTCAAATTGTATTTATTGCATTTGGCACTTTTGGTTTCCATAGTTGATGGATGTGGTTTTCCTGTGTTTTGTGAGGTCAGATGTTTAATCGACTAGATAGTTCGACCACATTGTTATTGTGACTCGTTGACACTTGACACTTTTAAATCGCTCACGTTTTAAAGATGGAGTGCAGAAGGTGCTTGTGGACCAAATCTCAGAGCGGCGCCTCTGAGTCCACGATCAAGTCCATAATCAAGACAGACGAAGTAACATGATTTATTAAACATTGAGAGAAAATAACCAATCAAGCGTCGGCTTTCATCGCACGTAACATTGCAAAAATAACAATACATTTAACAAGATTCTTCAACGTAAGTGTGAAGATTGCGACCGAGAACAACAACAAACAAAGCAAAAATATGAATAATTTCCGTTTTTTTTTCTTCCAATATATTTGTTTACTTCTTTGGCACTAATCTAATTCCATACTTTGGCGTCCCAGTAGCATTTATTCCATGAACGTAGTCGTTTTTGTGCAGCAATGGAACATTTGGAGAGAATGTTCTAGAAAACCTCTTGGTTTACACAAATTCCATGACCTATTAGGATGTAACGCGGTTGATTTAAGTCTGTTCCCAAAGACACGTGCAACACACAAGACACACAGCAGCTCCTGTCTAGAGGTGTATTTCTGCTCGTGTCTCTCTGTTTGATCAACCCACTGGACTCTTCGCTACATGGTAATTACTGCATTGAGCAGTTAGTTAGTGTAAGTGTAGTGTACGTTTGAAGCTTGGAACTAACCCACTGCCAGTGTTGTGCAAGTTACTGTCACAGATCCCGGCTCGCCACCATGTTGTTGTATCCCCATGTTATATAGATCGTGTGCCCAGGTGTTTTGCGTTTGTGATTATTGTCTATGAGTCTGTGTATTTAAGTTAGTTCCTGTCTGTGTCTCGTTGCCAGTTTGTCAGTCTTTGTACCTGTCACTCGCCTCTAGTCTAGTCTTGTCAAGTTTATGTTCTCGTTCATGTATTTTGGATTTTCTCTTTGGATACCGACCCTTGCCTGTGACCCGACCTTGATCTGGATTAAACCTTTATTTGAAGCGTTTATCTCCTTGTGCTCCTCCTGGCTGTTTGCACGTGAGTCCAACCCTGCCTTAGTCTCGGTGACAGTCTTTTAATGACAGTTACTTCGAAATGGTAATATGTTACATATTACTTTTGCTTGAGTATTGCTTTAATTCTTTTAAGTTGTGTCACCTGTCTTCTGGATTGCGTTGGATTATTGTTTGATTGTGTGGTTATTTAAGGCTGTTGTGTTCTGTGCTCAGATGCCAGTCTGTTATTTAATGTCCGGGAGGTTTTTGGTTCTGCTGATTCAATGTCTGAGTCCTTAGTGTTGCTTTGCTACTGCGTTTTGCTTGCCACCAGTGGCTGTTAATTTTGGCTTAGGATTGATTTTGATTCCTCGTGATCTTTTGCTTTGTTTATTTTTTGTTATTTATAGCATCATATTTGCGCTTGGCTCTAAACTCCTGTTCCTCTCGCACACACCCTGACATTATATTGATTTCCAAGAAAGAGGAGAATCAGCGCGGCCTCGAGACAAATTCAGACAGGCTTCTCGGAGGCTGATGAACAAGCTTTAATGTGCTTCAACGCTGCTAAACTATAACTTAGCTAAAAAAATCACTTCACTTCAAAAAATCAGTAAAAACGTAAATATGCAACAATAGTAGTCAGGCTTTTTTGAATGTTTGAATTTGAACGATGTGTTAAAAAATTATACGGGACAAATGTCGCCCCCTAATGTTTCAAAACGCGACGCACAATCAATAATTATTTTTTAATTATATTCTCAAATATTCCGTTCTTAAATAATGTTATGTATATTACTCATACAGTATCACGTGTTTCCATGACATGGCATCATCACACAAAGTTTTTCAGCTTTTCTTCAAGTTTTCAGACGTCTAAAACACACACGTTGGAAATAATTTATTTGATTAAATGTATCATGGTGTTTAACTTCAATAATTTCTGGATAGTTTCATCAGTTTAAATTAAATGCTAAATAAATAAAAAACGTGTATTTCCAGTTTTTTTTTTTTGTTGTTGTTGGATCTAATTTATTTCAAAGTGCAAGAGAAAGGTCCGGTAAAAGGCCCAACACAAAGTGTTTTTAAATGGGTGCCACTCGAGCTCGGCTCAGCAGGTCAAACGGCAGGTAAAAGAAGAGAAAGCAAGAAAGAAAATCACCAGGGGAATTGGTGAAAGGCAGAGAACTGCATTTGTTTTTCTGGGCCAGTGGTTTTGGTCTGGCAAATTTCCCTTATTGTCGACCAGGGGTGTAAGGTACTTGAGTAAATGTACTTGGTTACTTAAGTATGTTTTTGGCTACTTCGTACTTGCACAGAGTCTCAAAAATAGAAGCAACTTTTACTCTCTAC
>QKNR01019696.1:0-20398 GCA_028031935.1 Paedocypris micromegethes | reverse complement strand
GCCATCTTTAGGCTGCTGAAGGTATTGGACACTTTGTGAACTAGAAACCACAAGAACGCAATGTAAATGTACGTGTAGCAGGTGTTTTAACTAGCGACACGTAGTTAAACGGTGTTTAACTGACGCCAGTGATGAAGCAAACACCGGCATTAAATTACATGTAGCAAATTGGTTAAATTCATTTTTTAAAATTACATATATATTATTTTCAAAGTGTATTTATTGCATTTGGCACTTTTGGTTTCCATAGTTGATGGATGTGGTTTTCCTGTGTTTTGTGAGGTCAGATGTTTCAATCGACTAGATAGTTTGACCACATTGTTATTGTGACTCGTTGACACTGACACTTTTAAATCGCTCACGTTTTAAAGATGGAGTGCAGAAGGTGCTTGTGGACCAAATCTCAGAGCGGCGCCTCTGAGTCCACGATCAAGTCCATAATCATGACAGACGAAGTAACGTGTTTTATTGAACATTTAGAGAAAATAACCAATCAAGCGTCGGCTTTCATCGCACGTAACATTGCAAAAATAACAATACATTTAACAAGATTCTTCGACGTAAGTGTGAAGATTGCGACCGAGAACAACAATAAACACAGCGAAAGTATGAGTAATTCCCGTTTTTTTTCTTCCAATATATTTGTTTACTTCTTTGGCACTAATCTAGTTCCATACTTTGGCGTCCCAGTAGCAATAATTCCATGAACGTAGTTGTTTTCCTGTGCACCAATGGAACATTTGGAGAGAATGTTCTAGAAAACCTCTTGGTTTACACAAATTCCATGACCTATTAGAACGTAACGCGGTTGATTTAAGTCTGTTCCCAAAGACACGTGCAACACACAAGACACACAGCAGCTCCTGTCTAGACGTGTATTTCTGCTCGTGTCTCTCTGTTTGATCAACCCACTGGACTCTTCGCTACATGGTAATTACTGCATTGAGCAGTTAGTTAGTGTAAGTGTCTAGTCACTACTAACACCTCACCACACAGCACTCTCACTCTCACTTTACACACTATTGTCTGCTACAGTCGATGGGTTTGTCGTGTCGTGGTCAGTAGCGACGCTATTAGCTTAACTACATTTTTCAGTAGCTTGGTGTTTTCTGATTCAAATAGCAGTCGCTAATTTCAGTAGCGAAACTTTTTTTTTCTCGAGTAGCGTTCGCACAAGCTACTTTTCACTAAAGCTACATTTGCGTTGAAGTTTCACATTCGCGGCGCTGCTCTAGTACGCGTTTCACCAACGAGTCGATGCTTAAGAGTCGATGCTTTGACATTTTTGACAAATTGATAAAGAAATGACTTTCTTACCTTTCCATGTAGTTCTTGAATTGCCGGATGAAATTTGACATTGTGGTTGTCATGTTGCGTTGCATTCTCTGCATCTGTCCGATCTTTTTCTATTGGCATGGTCCAGTTCATCTTTATAGGCAAACGTGACTGCTTGTGGAGCTCGACTATAGTCTGCTGTAAGGTCACAGGCAGGCGCCAATCACAATTGCACAGGTGCTGCTCATGAGGCACAATTATTATTTTTTAAACAAATTATTTTTCAAAGTCCATTTTTGTCACAGATCTCAGCTTAAAGCCAGTCAGGACTTTTATGTTGAAAGTTATCCGGGCTATTATTTTGAAGTTTTGTCTCTGTTGATCATGTCCTGCTTCATGTTCTGTGTTCAAGCTGTTTTGTGTTTTTCGTTAGTTTTGGTATTTTAAGTTCTAGTGTTTTGTGTAGTCAATGTCTTGTTTTTGTAGAGTTCATGTGGACGTTTTTGGATCTTTTGTGTACCGACCTTGCCTGTCACAAACCCTGGAGTTTTGTTTGTTTTGGGACTTTTTTGTAATCTTGTCTCTTTCTCTCTGTTAGACGTCACGTTTGTTTTGTTTACTTCCTGCTTTTTCCCCACGTGTCGGTCTATGTTTGTTTACGTTTCTGTGTTTTGTTTCCAGCTGTTACTCGTTTATTCAGCTGTGTGTATTGTGGCTAGTCACATCATCATGCCCTGTATTTATTTCCTGTGTCGTGCTCTGTTCTGGTGCCAGTTTGTCAGACGTGTTTCCTGTCACTCTAGCCTCGAGTTCTTGTCTAGCCCAGTTTATCCTTGCCTAGTCTAGTTTTTGTTTCTAGCCTTGTCTTGTATGTATCTAGTCTTGCCGTTCTGACCTCGTGCTTGTTTCCTGATTTCCCCTGATTTCCCCACCTTGCCCAGCGTTTTTGCCTTATTGGATTTTATGTGTATGACCTTGCCTGTTCGACCACGCCTTGGAATAAACCCCTGCTGCGACCGTTAGCCCCCTGAGAGCTCCCTAGTGTTTCTGTGCTGTGCACGTGGGTCCTTCTCTTCAGCTCTGTCCCAGTGACAGTCGCGTCGTGTCATTGCCTGCGTTTTTCTTCTGCTCTTGTTCTTGTATATTTAAACTGTATCTTGCCATCTATATTTTGGACCATATTTTAATATATGGTTGGACGAGAGCAATGAGTGTGAACTGACCAACATGCTAGAAAAATGCGACAGTGGATAATTTAATGTCCTTGGAACCAACTGAACAGAATCACAGGTGTGAAAGCAGCCTAAAATTAAGAGAAAAGCCACTGAAGTCGGACAGACTCAGGCAGGCCATTCAAAAGCTAAATATGGAAAATATGACAAAGCAAATCTTGCTCTCGCATTCACTGAGGAAGAAAGACCAATGTGTGTCCTGAGCCTTAAAACACTGGCAGCGGACAGAATGACACCCGCAAAATTAGGAAGTTACATCAAGACACTTTTCAAGTGATGCAAGGTGTTTTTATTTACTGCAAGTTTAAAAAAAACAAAATAGTTAATTCGTTTATATGTGTAGTAGAGACATTTTTTTGGTAGTCTGAGGTGAATTGTTTTTCTATGTGTTGGGGGTGGCGCGAGATTTTCCTATAGGTTTAAAGGGGAGCGCGACCAAAAAAATTTTTAGAACCTGATTTAGAACCTGAATTTTTAACTGATTTAGCCCCTTGTGTCCCGTGAGATTTCCGGGAAGTGCACGTGAGTCCACACCTGCCTTGTTTTGCCCATTTTCTTACTTCAATCAAGCAAGTCGCAAGTCATGAAAATTGACGAGTCAGACTCGAGTCAAGTCATGTGACGCGAGTCCCCATCTCTGTCAGTTGCTATTGGTCAGATCTGCTGACTAATTTGATGGGCGCACGATTCGGCCAATCACGTGTGAGGACAGAATAAACTCCCGACCATTATGCAAATGAAGAGGGCGGTGCCAGAAACTCGGCAAACTACGAGCCAGAAAGAAGCACGTCCAGAAAATCACGTTCATAAAAAATGCCATAAGCCAGTGTTTCTCTGTATTTTTTGGTCACGCCCCCTTAAACCTGTGGAAAAATCTCGCTCTTTTATCTGAAATTCCAGTACACTTTCCAGTGTCAGTACAAATATAAAATGCCATCCAAAATGCCATCCATTTTATATACATATTTATACCAAATTTCTCCGATGCCCAAGTGTTTCCATTTACCCCTGTTTAACTGTGTAGAACATGTTTATTGTTGTTGTTTATTTGTCATATTTGATCAATTTATTTCAACTGTTTGGAGTTCTGTTGTACAAAAATACCTACTTTTTTGGATTTAGTTTGTCAATTTGTAAAAAAATATGCAGTTTTTTTTCATTGATTTATATTTTTTTATTGATGTTTTGAGTTTGTCAGTTTACTGTTTGTTCTCCCACTTATTTGTAATATAGATCAGTTTCTTTTAATTATCTTTTTTTTTTGGTATAATTTTCCATTTCATCGTTATAATAATAATATTTGTTCCTGTGATTGGATGCAATGTCTACATTTTTTTTGCATTTGTTGTGTCCATTTTCAGCACCAAAACAATACTGATACACCATAATTCTGTGGGCCGGTGTAATTATGATTTAATCTTTGTTGTTTTTACTGAACAAGCCAGAAATATAGTTCTGTCGATCTGTTATGATTCCATCAATTTGTAATGAGAACCTTGTTTGGAGATGGTAGCAATGTATTTTGAAGCGATGAGTATTTTTTTACTCCTGATAAGCGATTACATTTTTTAGGAGTGGTTTGTAGATTGTTCAAAGATCAGAAATGCTATTTTGAGTTGGGCTATTGTGTTTGGAGTAAACGCAGTAAAGGATTAAATGGAATGATTATTCCTGCTGTTTGATTGGCAGTTTTGCCGATTACTGGGATGGTCAATGTATAAATGTGTAGAAGACGTTTGAATGTAGTTGAGCTTCTTTAGCCGTGTGGTTGTAGCTTGTGTACGCAGGACTCGTGTGAACCAGTATATCCTGTAAAGCTACAAGTGAATCTAGACTTCAGTAGATGATATTGTAGCGTTCTAGCGTTCCACAATAACACGCGTGTCTTTTCTTCTGGTCTCAGGACGGGACAGACGTGCGTGTGGTGAAGGCAGACGGAGGAGCGATGAGGATGATGAAGAGGATGATGAGGTGGACACTGGTGCTGCTGGTGCTGGTGCTGGACCCGGACGCCGCTGAAGGTCAAACACGCTCGCGTCGTCTCTATTTGCCCTTTCGTTCTCTGACATTGAAAAACAAATCTGAACAAACGCTGAAACTGTTAATCAAGAATGGTGGATTGTTTCTTCTCAAGGAAAATGCTTTCTTCTTTTGACAGCAGATTCAGTTTGTCTGGTCGTGTCGTTCGCTCAGACTTGAGGCTCAGACCTCATAGAACCTTTGACTTTTTACTTAATTTATTCTTATCTATTATTTTATGTTTACACCGAAAAGGCAATTCATGAAATTACCATAATAAAATCCTCGTGACAATTTCCACAAATATTTTAAAATGCCCTGCTATAATTTTAAATTTACCTCAGAGTGTTAAGAGTTGTTTAAAAAACTCTTATTCTAGTTATTCTAGTGCCGAGGGAAAGAAAGATGATTTCAGGTGTAGAATCTGTTCATTTTCCCTCTCGACGTGATAAAAGATTGTGTGTTTTTTTTGTTGTTGTTTGTTGGTAGTTGTTTTGTAGATGTTTGTTACATGTTTTCTGCCACGTAGAATAGCGCAATTCAGTCCATTTGAAAAAGTGTTATTCTGATTAAGTGTTATTATTCAGTGTGTTTAGAGTTTTAGAAATGTTCCTCTGTGTGTCAAGTTTAAATAATTGTGCTCTGCCAGTCATTTACGCCTGATTTTAGTTTTTGGTGATTTTTTATTAGTTACAGTTTTTACAGTTTTATCATAAATATGTTCCAAACGTGGCTTTTCTCCACACGTTTAGCTGTTTGGACTGGGCTCTTTTATTTTATTCCATTTACTCACGTTGTTGCCTTATAGTTTAGTGATTTTCTGCGTCGTGTTGACAATCATTTTCACAACACGTGATTATAACCTGACTTATGCCTTTTAAATCATTGAAAAATGTAGACATACACATCAAGACAGTGTTGTAATTGTAGTCATTCATTCATCTATTTGTCATTTAATCAATCACAAAATGTTTTAGCTGTAATGTTGAAAGTGTAAGCTTAATAATCCCAATTAGAAAAACTATGAATATTGTACTTTTGTGCATCTGTGTGTGTGTGTGTGTGTGTGCGTGTGCGTGTGTGTGTGTGTGTGTGTGTGTGTGAGAGAGAGAAAGTTGAATGAATACAGCTTTTGTGGAAGTGGTTATTGTTCAAAATGCTGTTTTTCATTTACAGCTTTTGATTTAGAGTGATTTAGACTGTCTCTAGAGAGGGGAAATGTGGTTTATATTAAGCTGTAGTTCGTAGTTTTCACCACAAGATGTCACTGTTGTGTTGTGCTTACTTGTACTATGAGGTTAGAAGGTGAAAAAGTAAGCAATTATTTAAGTTAATAATACTCAATCTGTTAAAACATGTTGAGCATTAGGGTTTATAGTGTACTTGAGCTGTAAATAATAGACTTCTGCCTTTGTTTGGTTCCTTGAAGGTATGATCAGCGTTTTGCTCCGTGTGATATATAATATCCGTTTTGCTACTTTAATAACAATAACAATAATAATAATAATAGTTTAGTTAAAAATGTGTGATCAGCGTTTTCAGCTAAACTAGTTATCAGTGGCAATCTTTTGACACACAAATATACAAATATGTACATATGTGTGTCCCCTAACTCAATAATGTTTTTTTTTTTAATAATTATGACCGGCTTACCCATACTTCAAGAGCGTTATATTATAGTATATAATTATAAAAAAAAAACAGATCAACAAAAAAGATGGTTTGTTTTAAACGAGTACAAGACATGTTTTGTCAGAATATAAAGTGTAAACACAAGCGTAAAGACATTTTAACACACGCGTGGAACAGTAATAACAGCGTTACTAGTGGGTTATAGGGACTCGTGGTTATATCTTTCTCTCTCTCCTGAGCGCCTGTACTAGAGTAATACACTGAGTTTCACCACTTCCTGACTCTAGCTGAAGCGTCACCGTCTCTCTGGAGTCGCACCGCTGTTTAAGACTGTGATTCCCTGGTTTCTCACTGGATCGTTTCTGATTTGTTTGTCTAGTTTGTCTTGCTTTATTCTGTTCTCCTCCTGTCAGTTGGGTTAAAATGTATAAATAAATACAAAATTGAAGGATTATTATTATTATTATTATATTTTATTATAAATAACTAAAAAATATATTTAAAAATAAAAATATATAAAATGTTTTGTTATTTTTAGTTATAGAAATACACACATTGCTGTACAGATGTGTTTCCATTTATTGACATTTTCTAACTTTGAACTCTTTCCTACAGTGAATGGTGATTCTGTTTGTCTCTCTGCTATGTGTAATGTGTCGTATCAGACTGTTCTAGACGTGCGTCACTGATTTGATGGTTTGTGGTTTCGCAGCTAGTTGCGGTGGAGAATACAATGGGGACGACGTGTGGATTAAATCTCCGGACTACCCAAACTATTACCCGGACAACCGGCAGTGCGTGTGGAAGTTCTCGGTGTCTCCGGGCTTACACGTCAGCCTCAGCGTCTACAGTTTTTTGGTGCGTAATTCACACCCCTGATCTTAATCACACCATGATCAACCACAGAACTGCACCAATCATTTCACACAGAACGTAAGAGAAACTATTCAGCCGTCTGTTCGTGTTTATTCATTCATTAGACAGTAGTGGCTTTACTGTACGTAATTCACCCTTTGATCCGTCTGTTCTCTATGTCACTTAAGGCATTTATGCTGTTCTCCCGTCAGGGATGGGGAGTTAAGTTGTGACGTGACGGTGACGTATATTGCGTGTGCCGGAAGTTCCAAGTTCTGTTGGAAGTGTTGAGTAAACGACACACACAAACCAGGATACCGTTCTTATCCTTTCTTTCGCACCTTCCACAAGACAGTGTTTAGTAAGACGGGTAAATGAGTAAACATCCTGCACATTCCTCATGCTACAATGTTGTCAAATGTAGAGTTTGCACCAATCAGAGGCCGTGACACTTTAGACCAATAAGATCAGCCGCAGACAAACGCTCCAGTAGCAGTTTAGAACTGTTACAATCTCATGTTATATTTATCTTAATATACGTATAACAATATGTATATATACCACAGTATGTGTAAATGTACATTAGTTTGAACAAATAATTAATGTTAGTATCAAGTATTATTTCCTATAGAAAGCTAATTAAAGTTTTTGAATAATTTATCAAGGAAATGTATTTGTAACAATCAGCTTTTTATAATCAGGTAAATAATTGACTGTAAAACATTTACAAAATATTTCACTTGTAGAGTCAGTGTGTGTGGATGATGTTTACACTGCACAGCAAAACTATATGTTATATATATAAACTATATACAGTATATATATTTAAATGTATAATAATAATTGCTAGACTTCTACAGTCTTGTGTCAGACGCACTACGATGCCGCACAGTTTTATATGAACGACTTTCATTTCTGTTCTGATCGCATCAAATATTCACATCACAAACTTGCTCGCTCCTGATAATCAGCAATAGTCATTCTATACCAGCGTTATAGTGAGCAGTGTGACACGTGCACTGACGTTTCCTCCACCAGAAAGTGTGAAAGGCGCATTCGTTACTAGATTATAAAGCAATAGTGATTGTCATTCTCCAGCAATAAGCCACTGTATATTTTGAAGCAGTACGTTTCTTCATTCGACGTTCACAATTCTGTCTCTTTATGATCAACAACATCTGAAGTCAGTCACTCAAACGGTTTGAACTGTTGTTTGATCGCAGCTCGAGCACAGCAACAACTGTGCGGCGGACTATCTGGAGTTTCGTGACGGTCACTCTGAGAACAGTCGTCTGCTGGGCCGCTTCTGTGGTGAACACAAGCCGGAACACATCATGTCCAGCTCCAACCGGCTCTGGGTGAAGTTTGTGTCTGACCGCTCGGTCAACACATACGGCTTTCATATCAACGTTTATGGCGGTGAGGAGCTTCTTCTCTTTCATATGTTACAGTGTTTTCGCCGGCGTTGTATTTTCTGCAGCTAGCGCTGAGTTACTTTACTGAGCAGCGCTGGACAGTGGAGCGTATTATTAGTCCATGTCCAGGGAGAAACTCACACGTGCAGATGTTTCTGTCTCTCAGTCTCAGCTCTAGTGCAGGTGTGCTCCACCCGCGGCGCCTCAGGAGTGTGTGTGTGTGTGTGTGTGCGTGAGTGTGGAACTGTGTGTGTGTGTCTGTGTGTCTGTGTGTGCGTGGAAGTTGTGTGTGTGTGTGAGTGTGTGTGTGTGTGTGTGTGTGTGTGTGTGAGTGTGTGTGTGTGTGTGTGTGTGTGTGGTGTGTGTGCGTGAGTGTGAAGTGTGTGTGTGTGTGCGTGGTGTGTGTGTGTGTGTGGTGTGGTGTGTGGTGTGGTAAGCATGTGATTAAGGAATGGGATGATGTTTGTGTGTGCACATGTGTATGATGCGGCTCTTTGCAGCTCTTTGTGGCTCTAACACAGAACAAAGTGGTTTCGTGTCTGACTGTTTGGCCACGTTACGCACTCCAGACGGAAGCGTTGTTTACTCGTGTACAGCGTTGCTCACACGTTCAGCTTCACACAGGAACATTTCAACTGCAGATTCAGTTCCATCTGTTGTTCTCTTCCATCACTCATTTAGATTGAATTTTACAGTCTGATCTTCAGTCGGTCTTCATCATTATTATTGTTTTATTTGTACAGTTTGTTGTGTATCGCTGAGAAGATTCGAGACGATTCCAGACGTGAATGAAGATTGAAGACGAAAATATTTTCCTCACAATAAGACCTGGTGCTCTTTTGAACCAAACAGTAGTTTAAGAACTTCAGTTTTAATCAAAGACCTTTTTGTGTTTACATTATAGATGTATAAAATATGTGCTATATAACCAGAATAACAACCAGAAAAAATATACAGTACAGACCAAAAAAAGCACGACAATGTCACATTCTAGGTTCTCTCAAGTATTCACCCTTTACTTTGACTTCTGCTCTTGGACTTCTCTTGGTGATGATCAGCTCTATCAGCACATTACTGTATAGATATGTTATCATCTATTATCATTAACTTTGAACTCGGTTCTAAGGTGAATTGTAATTGTTTTCTCTCTGTGATTTATCGTATTAGACTGTTCTAGACGTGTGTCAAAGATTTGATGGTTTGTGGATTCGCAGTTGAGAAAGTAAATGGAGACAGCGGACAGATTCAGTCACCACCGACAGTGAAGCGCTGGAGACGCTTTAGCTGGATGATCTCGGTGCCTCAGGGCTTCCACATCGTCCTCACCTTCCAGTCGCTTCAGGTGCGTAATTCACACCCTTGATCTCAATCACACCATGATCAACCACAGAACTGCCCGTGTAACACCTAATCATTTCACACACAACGTATCAGAAACTATTCAGCCGTCTGCTCGTATTTATTCATTCATTAGACAGTATTTAGTAAAAAGGGTAAATGTGACATCCTGCACATTCCTCATGTTACAATGTTGTGATACTTCAGATATTTTGATTTCCAAACAAGAGGAGAACGGGCGCGGCCTCCAGACAAACTCAGACAGGCTTCTCGGAGGTTAAAAGCTTCAATGGTGCAAAACTAACTTCTGTAATGAAAAACAAATTAATCTGTAACAAAAAATGGTTACTTTTCTAATAAATAAACAAAAAAAAAACAAATTGATTAATTAATAATATGAAACAGTGCTCTATATATCAGTTCTTCTGTTATAAAATCCAGCTTCAATAATATATATATAATAATAACCACCGTGATATCTATTAGTGAGCAATAGTAGTGGCCAGTTCTCATACAAAAAGTTTTTATACAAAAGATAATTTAATAATATAGAATGTTTCGATTTATCCGCTCATTTTCGTTACATGTTGTTGTTTGTTACTTTATGTTGTTAATTACTGTATTAACTATAACATTCCAGGTAATAAATTAATATTAATGTGTCAGATTCTAAACAAGCTCTGAAACATTAAACTGGAGAAGCATCAGCCATTTGAATTCTCTCTCTCTATCTGTTTCTCTCTCTCTTTCTCTGTCTGTTTCTGTCTGTCTCTCTCTCTGTCTGTTTCTCTCTCTCTCTCTCTCTCTCTCTCTGTCTGTCTGTCTGTCTCTCTCTCTCTCCCTATCTGTTTCTCTCTCTGTCTGTTTCTCTCTGTATGTCTCTCTCTCTCTGTCTGTCTCTCTCTCTCTGTCTGTTTCTCTCACTCTATCTCTCTCTCTCTCTCTGTCTCTCTCTCTCTTTTTCTCTCTCTCTGTCTGTCTGTCTGTCTCTCTCTCTCTTTCTCTGTCTATTTTTCTTTTCTATTATTTCCTATAGAAAGTTTTTGAATAATTTATCAAGGAAATGTATTTGTAACAATCAGCTTTTTATAATCAGGTAAATAATTGACTGTAAAACATGTACACAATATTTCACTTGTAGAATCAGTGTGTGTGGATGATGTTTACACTGCACAGCAAAACTATATGATAAGCTGATATGTTTTTAGCTTCTGACTGATAACTAGCAATAATCCATACTAATATTATTGTGATCAGTGTGACGCGCACTGAGACTGAAGGTCCGTCACCTCAGCAGCTTCACGTTTGGATTCAGTCCCGTAAATCAAACACACACTAAACGTCTGGATCGCTTCTGGATCCGTGTCTGTACGTTTCCTCCACCAGACAGTGTGAAAGGCGCATTCGTTACTAGATTACAAAGCAATAGTGATTGTCATTCTCCAGCAATAAGCCACTGTATATTTTGAAGCAGTACGTTTCTTCATTCTACGTTCACATTTCTGTTTCTTTATGATTAACAACATCTGAAGTCAGTCACTCAAAAGGTTTGAACTGTTTTCTCTCTTGATCACAGCTCCGGGAAGACAGACTATGTGTGTGGGAACATCTGGATGTGCGTGACGGTGACTCTGAGAGCAGTCGTCTGCTGGGCCGCTTCTGTGGGAAAAACACGCCGAAAGCCATCGAGTCCAGCACCAACCGGCTCTGGATCAAGTTTAGGCCCAGCTCCACGTCCCCACGTGGCAGCTTTGTTCTCAACTATTTCAAGAGTGAGTAACTTCTTCTCTTTCATCTGTTAGTGTTTTCACTGACGTTCTGTCTCCTACAATATTTTCTATTTTTCTATATTTCTATATTTTCGCTGGACAGTGGAGCGTATTATTAGTCCATGTCCAGGGAGAAACTCACAGGTGCAGATGTAGTCGTGCAGGCGGCACGGTGGAGCAGTGGGTAGCGCTGTCGCCTCACAGCTAGAAGGTTCCTGAGGTTGCATGTTCTCGCCGCGCTTGCGTGTGTTTCCTCCGGTTTCCCCCACAGTGAGAAAAAACGCGCGTTTCAGGTTCATCTGGCCGCGTGTGTGTGTGTGTGTGTGTGTGTGTGTGTGTGCGTGTGAACGGTGTTGTGTTTCTGTAAGGCGACCTTGAGTGTCTAGAAAGGCGCCAATAAATGAAAAAAAAAATGAATGGAATTGAAATGGACAGGTCTGCAGCTTTAGTCTTACGACACAAGCAGTGGCACACGCACTGTACAGCGTCTTCTCTTGCTGTTCCTCTCATGACTCCTCTTCTCCACATTCATCACACAGTCTGTCAGACGTTTGCCTAGAATCTTCAGTGTTTTGTCTAATAGCCTCAGTCCTTCACTCTTTCCTTTATCCTATGGAAGTGTCTTTCACTCTTTCCTGTCCCATTTGTCCTGCCACTTCTTAAACATTTTCCATATTTATGCACTTTACTTCTGTCATGATGATTTTTACTTCTACGTTAATGTGTTCTCTTGTAAGTGTTTTCTCTTTCGTGACCCTGTATTGCTATTTGACCCCCTGCGAGGTAGTGGTTTTTGATATTGTATTTTTGGGAGTTTTGTTTTTGTTGGCAGTATTTCAGAGTCGCTCAATTAAAGCTGGGGTACAAGATTCACAAGTTTTTCCGTCACTTGACCAATGGACACCAATTAAAGGCCAATTCATGTTGTTGTGTGTATTACCCCGCCCCCTTTTTATATCCCTTATATTACCTAAAGTATCGGGTCACCTGCCTTGACTCGCATATGAACTTAAGTGCCACACCATTCCTCACCCATAGGCTTCAATAGGATGTCGCTCCACCTCTTCAGCTCTTCAGCTCTTCTGGTCCACACGGTCGATGTGTGTGTTTACAGGAACTTTTGACCATTCTGTCTGGTGAGGTCAAATTGCTCAAGCATCAGAACGAGACCGAACACGCTAAGGAAATCTCCGTCTACTTTCTCCGTCGCCCTCGCTGTTCTCAATAGTGTTGCCAGACTGTTTCCCCCTCTGGGCTCTGACGTTTTCTTCAGATCTCTGAAACTAGGGTTTTTGCTGTTTTTTTAATGTGTGTGAACATTAGGTTTTTACATGCCATTTTAAAAACTTCATTTACATTGATTCATTCGTTTCCATTTAATTCATTTAACATTTCATATGGACAGCAGCCACGTTATTTGACAAATAAAAAAAAATACATTTGTCACAAAAAGTAACGCAATAGTTACTTTTCCTGGTAATTAGTTACTTTTATAATGATGTAACTCAAATACTAACTCAATTACTATTTGTTAGAAGAAACTAGTAACGTTCCCAACACTGTGACAAACAAATTTGAATTTGAATTTTTGAAATTGGAATTTGAAATAATCATGTACTGTACATGTTACGGTTCTGTGGCTCAGCTCCCCCTTGTGGCTGAACTAAAGAGGACTATTCACCGCCGACGGCTCGTTAGCGTCAGCGACACCTGTAAGCAATTGCCTTTAGGGTTAAAAGGTGATCGCTGATCTTCCTCCGCTCCTCTTCCTCCTCCTCGCTCTTCCTCCGCTCCACTTCCTTATCCTCCGCTCCTCTTCCTCCGCTCCACTTCCTCATCCTCGCTCTTCCTCTGCTCCACTTCCTCATTCTCGCTCTTCCTCCGCTTCTCTTCCTCCGCTCCTCTTCCTCCGCTCCTCTTCCCCCTCTTTGCTCTTCCTCCGCTCCACTTCCTCTTCCTCGCTCTTCCTCCGCTCCTCTTCCTCCTCCTTTCTCTTCCTCCGCTACACTTCCTCATCCTCGCTCTTCCTCCGCTCCTCTTCCTATTCCTCCGCTTCTCTTCCTCTTCCCCGCACTTCATCCGCTCCTCTTCATCCTCCTCGCTCTTCCTCCGCTCCTCTTCTTAATCCTCGCTTTTCCTCTGCTCCTCTTCCTCATCTTTGCTCTTCCTCCGCTCCTCTTCCTCATCCTCGCTCTTCCTCCGCTCCACTTCCTCGCTCTTTGCCCTCTCCTCGCTCTTCCTCCGCTCCTCTTCCTCGCTCTTTGCTCTCTCCTCGCTCTTCCTCCGCTCCTCTTCCTCCTCCTCGCTCTTCCTCCGCTCCACTTCCTCATCCTCGCTCTTCCTCCGCTCCACTTCCTCTTCCTCGCTCTTCCTCCGCTCCTCTTCCTCCTCCTCGCGCTTCCTCCGCTCCTCTTCCTCCTTTTCGCTCTTCCTTCGCTCCTCTGCTCTTCTTCCTCCTCCCCGCTCTTCCTCCGCTCCACTTCCTCATCCTCGCTCTTCCTCCACTCCACTTCCTCCTCCTCGCTCTTCTTCTGCTCCCCTTCTTCCTCCTCGCTCTTCCTCCGCTCCACTTCCTCATTCTCGCTCTTCCTTCGCTTCTCTTCCTCCGCTTCTCTTCCTCCGCTTCTCTTCCTCCGCTCCTCTTCCTCCGCTCCTCTTCTTCCTCCTCGCTCTTCCTCCGCTCCTCTTTCTCCTCCTCGCTCTTCCTCCGCTCCTCTTCCTCCTCCTCGCTCTTCCTCCGCTCCACTTCCTCATTCTCGCTCTTCTTTCGCTCCTCTTCCTCCTCCTCGCGCTTTCTCCGCTCCTCTTCCTCCTCCTCGCGCTTTCTCCGCTCCTCTTCCTCCTCCCCGCTCTTCCTCCGCTCCACTTCCTCTTCCTCCACTCCTCTTCCTCGCTCTTCCTCCTCTTTGCTCTTCCTCCTCCTCGCTCTTTCTCTTCCCCGCTCTTCCTCCGCTCCTCTTCCCCGCTCTTCCTCCGCTCCTCTTCCTCCTCCTCGCTCTTCCTCCGCTACACTTCCTCATCCTCGCTCTTCCTCCGCTCCTCTTCCTAATCCTCCGCTTCTCTTCCTCTTCCCCGCTCTTCATCCGCTCTTCTTCATCCTCCTCGCTCTTCCTCCGCTCCTCTTCCTCCTCCTCGCTCTTCCTCCGCTCCTCTTCCTTCTCCTCGCTCTTCCTCCGCTCCTCTTTCTCTTCCCTGCTCTTCCTCCGCTCCTCATCCTCGCTCTTCGCCTCGGCGGTCTCGGCGGTCCAGACACGCCTCGTCTCCAGAGCACTGGCGGTCTCGACACACTCCTTCGTCTACGCATCGGTGGTTCTAGCCCGCCGCTTCAGAACTTCGGTGGTCCCAGCCCACCTCGCCTCCGCACTCGGTGGTCCCGGCATGCCGCCCTCCAGAATGTTGCTGCTGGCGTTCGGACCCCGCCCGTTGAGGGGGGGTTACTGTTACAGTTCTACAGCTGCCAGGGAAGAGGGCAAGAGGACGACCAAGAAGAAGATATATGGATGTTGTAAGAGAGGACATGAGGTTGGCTGGGGTCAGAGTAGAAGATACTCAAGATAGAATGAGGTGGAAAGGAATGACTCACTGTGGCGACCCCTGATAAGGGAAAAGCCGAAAGAGAAGTAGATCCACGGTATTGCAAAATTCATATCGTGGCACATCTCAATACCGTTATTCACGTTAATAAACCTTGTTTTATGAGTTTTATTAGACTCATAAATAGATTTTCTTTTATTGTTTGATATTTTACCATTGTACATACACGTTAGATCAGGCATGGGCAAACTATGGCCCACGGGCCACATGCGGTCCGTGAAACGTTTTAATCCGGCCCGCGGAGCTTGTAAAAAATTTAATCAAAATCATATATTTTTTTTCAATGTTCCATTATGTAGGTTTTTTTTTTTTGCTTTCTTTATGAACACATTTTACAAAGCAGAACCATATACACAAGTGTACGTTAATTAAATCTACTAGCATATTTATAACATTTATTTTTACACTGTCAGTCACAAAACAATAAAGGTTTGCGCATATACGTTTATGCGCGTGCGCATCCGTTGCTCCGCTGTCTCACTCTCTCCACCCACCGGCGCTTTCACTGAGATCAGTCGGAGGCCACGATAGTTTAAAATTTGTTTAAGATAGTTAAAAATTAGTTGAGATAATTTTTTTCATTATCTCAATGGTTATTTTATTTTAAAACCTTGCTCGCATTTATTATTTCTGCACATTTCATTCATTGCATTCTTTTTCGCGCAGTCTGCTTTACTTTCTCTTCACTGCGTGGGATCGAGGGAGTAGTCCGGTAATCGCTCAAACGGCTTGATTTTGGGGCAAAACTATCATTGAGAGTCATGAATCGCAGGACCATTGTCCCCAATCCCCGGTGACCAGCGCTGCTCAGTGAATTAAACGTTACTCAGCCGTAACAAATCAGATTAGTGCCAAACATGTCAAGCGCAAACAAATGTAATTTAAAAAACAATACAGAAATGAGTTACGCTTTCGTTTTGCTTTTTAATTATTATTTTCGTTCGCAATCTTCACATTATTGTTAGGCAGCAGGTTAAAGGTGCCTTTTTGTTCCAAATCGGACTTATCTCGAATCTCCCCGCACGCGCTCTTGTAGCAGACAATGATTATTATTATACCACCAAAATAATGACAAAACTAGGCGTGTCATCTATCTGTCGAAAGTCAGTCAAACATATGAAGAATCTTGTATTGTTTTTTTCAATGTTAAGTGCAATGAAATCTGACGCTTTAGCGTTTTTTTTTCCCCTAAATGTAAAGTTTAATAAAACATCACGTTTTAACGGTTACTTTCTCTAAATAAAGTATATAAGCAAACTTATCACAGTCCTATATATAGTTGAAATGCTTTAATATGAATCAGTAAAAGAGTGAAGTGGCTCAGCGCATTATTGCTGGCACATTGAGTGCCGTAATAACGTGACGTTAATAACGTGAACAAATAACGTGTCACTTTTTCGGACACGCGGCTATTCAGCGGATTTTCCAATGTTTCTTGTGATGCTGAAGAACAGAAAAAGAGATGGTCAGATTTTAAAAATGATTATTGAAATAATCATGCTTTTTTCGTTTTCTAAGCAGTAGAACTTTATTCTTATGAACGAGGAACTATAAATTTTGTCATTTTAAAAAGTTTTTTAAGATAAAAAACACACAAATTGATAATATGTAATTGAATATTTTGATATTAAAAGTAAATTCTAATATCATAATGGGACCTTCCCTGGTGAGTTAAAATGCTAAATCACTTATTTGTATTTAGTATTATATCTGTTTTTTGTTTGTTTGTTTTTTATCTTAAATGCATTTTAAATACAAATAACACTATATAAAGTTAAATACTAAATTATGTACAAAAAATTGTATATCCTAAATGTTAATAACGTGAACGTGAACAAAAACGTGTCACTTTTTCGGACACGCGGCTATTCAGCGGATTTTCCAATGTTTCTTGTGATGCTGAAGAACAGAAAAAGAGATGGTTCAGATTTTAAAAATGATTATTGAAATAATCATGCTTTTTTCGTTTTCTAAGCAGTAGAACTTTATTCTTAAACGAGGAACTATAAATTTTGTCATTTAAAAGTTTTTTAAAAGGCTAAAAAAAACACAAATTGATAATATTAATTGATTATTTTGATATTAAAAGTAAATTCTAATATCATAATGGGACCTCCCTGGTGTAGTAAAATGCTAAATCACTTTTTTTGTATTTTAGTATCTATATCTGTTTTTTTTTGTTGTTTTTTATCTTAAATGCATTTTAAAATACAAATAAACACTATATAAAGTTAAATACTAAATTATGTACAAAAAAATTGTATATCCTAAAATGTGTATTTTTTCCCCGAGCCCGGTCCGGCCCCTTTGTCTAATGTTAGAACACAATGTGGCCGCGAGTCAAAAAGTTTGCCCACCCCTGCGTTAGATCAACTACGGTTGTGTTAAATCTGCTATATAAATAAAATTTGATTAGATTGACATGACATTAAATGAAAAAAGTAAAATGCACACTTGTCTAAAGAAACATGAGATAATTCATGAAATGTTTTGTAGAAGGACAGTTCATTAAATTTTAATATTTTCCTAATGTTCTTGTGCTTCTTTACACAAAAAAAAGGATAGGTGTTATATTTTGGTATTTATAGCAGAGTAATAAATGTAATATAACAGTAAATAATATAATTTTAATGGCTTGACATTTCTCTAGGATGTGGCCCACGATGTGAAATGAGTTTGACGCCCTGGGTTAAACACTCAAACTTAATTTGTCTATTATTTTCTTTTACATTTATTGGAGTGCTACATAATATCCTCACATCTCCAGCAATTGGCTGAGCTTTTCTTCTTCTTCCTTTTCTTCTTCACACTTCCCATGTTCATCATCTCAATGTTGCATATCTTCTCATTTCCTCTCAGTGTTTGTCATCTGTCCAGATCTTTCACACATGAAGCTTCTCACTGGTTTTGGTCTCTAACTGGGTGAGTTAAACATCTCAAACACACTTTCTCCGCCTGTTTTCTTCAGATTCAGTCGTAACTGTTTCACTTTCCTGTTTATTTCATTCTCTTGTCATCTTTCTACTTTGGTCTTATTCTCCCTCCTTTCAGAAGACTCCTCAGTTCCTCCATTCCTTCACTCAGTCTCCATATTATAACTACTGTTTCCCTCCATTCTTTTATGACTCTTTAAAACGTTTTAAGACTTTTCATTGTATAATGAAATAGTTTTGTAAACAGACAATATTTTCTCAACGCACCCTTTGTAAAGTGAGGTACCTCAAAAGTCTGAGGGAACCTGAAGTCCTGTGTTTCTGCTGTCCTGGACAAATCAGAATTGCTTAGTCGTCCTGTTGCGCATTTCATCCGTGATGTTCTCACGAAGAACCAGGGTCTAGAGGGAACATCAGATGACTGCTCGATATCTCTGAATTGTTCTCCAGCTCACGATCATGAACTTTGTGGTCACCTAGGCATCAGGGAAACTCACCACACCTGTTCAGCTACTTATTCTGGTGGAGACTGACGGTCTCACAATATTGTGGTTTCTGTCATGCTTGAGGCTTGTTGTAGATTGTGTGTGTAACATTTATTCTCTTCATGTCATAGAAATAGCGGATGTCACCACCTTCACTTCAGAACTTAACCTGATAGAGAAACTCCGCTGCTCGCATCTTCTGTAAAGGCTCTGATGACACCATCTTCACCTCTGTGAAGTGGCTGAAAGATGGAAAAGATCTATCTACTGACGACCGCATCCACTACCTTAACGGCAACACAACATTGTGGATCAGTCCAATGAAGAGATCAGACGCCGGAAAATATCATTGTAGAATAGTAACCCCGTTCCAATCCAGGAGTCCGAACCCACCACCATCCACATTCTGTGAGTGCACCATATTGGTTCAACCCGTATATTTTTCTGGTTATATCTTCACGCTACAATTTATTGTTAGTCATTTTTTACTTTTGTTTCTCTGAACATCAACCGTTTCTGTGTTCTAGATGGACCAGAAGACGTCAAGATTGATGATCCAGATCAGGTGTCTTCAGGGGAACCTGTGTCACTGACCTGCTCTGCTGCGTCTAATCCATCAGCTTCATTCGGTGGAGCTATAAAGGAAAAGACAAAGAGTGATCGGAGAAAAGTTCGTCATCCCTCTGACTGATGTCGCACACAGTGGAGAATATTCCTGCACGGCCACCAATCACATCACTGGGAAGAGCCACTCCGTCAGCTACGAGCTCCTGGTTAGAGGTGAAGACCTACACACACAACACCGCCCACCCAACCACAACACACACACACACACAAGTCAAAATCAAGTTAGCAAAACTTTGCTGTGTCAGGGGCACAATAAATACAGTGTAAAACTGACTTACCTCTCCATCTTGTGCTAAAATACAAGAACAATGGAAAGTTCAGTCACAGCAGCACTAATCTGGCAGAAACAATCATGAATGAGCGCAAGTTTACATCCCAAAATTTAACTTTACCCCTTGCAGAGTGTTAATCTGTGCAGTCTAGGTCTCACTGACATAAACACTCTGTAGGAGTTAATCTGACAAAGAAGTCCACTCAGATGTACCTGGTCAGCATCTCCAGCCTCGGGACTTCTGGGTAATTTCTTTGTGGCAAGATGCTGTAAGAAAACAGAAAATACACATCAAAGGGGGGGTGACAATCGAACCTGTAGAAATAATGTGTGCCACTACAAACCACAGTCTGGTGACCCCACACCACCACACACACACACACACACCACAAAAACACACTTTCTAAAAAACAAAAAGAAGCTCGGCCATTTTCATATTTCTTCAAAATCCGTAACCTGTATTTTATTATTGTTCTCCAAAAAATTCATAAATAAATCCTTAGCAGTTGTACTCAAACCTCCACACAACACACACGGCATTTAACCCGCTTCTTCTTACACCTGAATTGCACTTTGACTCTGTCCCACTCCACTATAGAGGGAAACCATTATGACAACAATACTACAACAATAACATTTGTTATAAATGTTATACTGTTGTTAACAATGTTATACAAAACATAACATTTCCCAACCTTTTTCTCAATTTCATAATTTAACACTAGTGTATAACGACCTATACAATACATACATACGTACACAGTAAAAAAGGCGTTGTTATTGAAACTCTCATCAATTCTCACTGTTTTGGCCCAATTTCGCCCACTAGTACTAGTTGTAGTCAGGTGTAGGGGCGCGCCCTACTAATATGTGTGTTGTAGGTTCCCAGCAGCCGCAGGAAAACCCTCGGAAGACCGGAGACCAGCGCAACGCGGATAGGATGGAAAAATAAC
>QKNR01019676.1:0-30508 GCA_028031935.1 Paedocypris micromegethes | reverse complement strand
GAGAGAGAGAGAGAGAGAGAGAGAGAGACAGTGAGAGAGAGAAAGAGAGAGAGACAGACAGTTATAGAGAGAGACAGAGCGAGAGAGAGACAGAGAATGAGAGAGAGAGAGACAGAGAGAATGAAAGAGAGAGACAGAGAGAGAGTGAGAGAGAGAGAAAGACAGACAGTGAGAGACAGAGAGAGAGATCTGAGTCATCTCTGTCAATAATTATAGTACATGTGTGAAAAGCAGATGTTTCTGTGTCCTGTGATGTCACTTACTGATTCTCATAGCTGTTGCTCTTTAGAAACCAATCAGCTTCCAGCGCACCTCTTCTGCGCGTGATTGGTTGACTGTGACATCACTCTGTTCCTGCTTGATAGAGAGAACAACAGATTGTCACACACTAGCTATCTCTCGCTTTCTCTCTTTTTCACTCTCTCTGTCTCACTTCATTTGTCTCTCTTTCTTTCTCTCTTTACTTTTTGATTTGTCTCCCTCTCTCTGTATCTCTTCATCTTTCCCTCTCTCTTGTCCCTAGTCTCTCACTCGTTATGTCTCTCACGCTCTCTTTTGTTTTCGCTGTCTTCTCCTCTCTCACCCCGATCTGTCGTTATTTCACACTCCCCTCCCTACTGGTTCTGCCTCTCTCTCTCTCTCGCTCGCCCCTCCCCTCGCCTGCTCATGTGATCAGCTGCATCATCCTCTCTCTTTCTCTCTCTCTCTCTCTCTCTCTCTGCAGACGGATGTGGAGTCTCTACCTCGACTGCAGCATCTTCTCCTAAGCTTCAACAGAATAAGCCGGTGCGAGCGTAGTCTCCTCCCGTGATGGGCGTGAGTTCTCAGAGGTCGTGACGAGTGTGTGTGTGTAGTTGGGATGAGCTGCTGCGTCTGCGCGAGTGTGTGTGCCTGGCGGAGCTGAGCGTGGAGGGGAACCCTGTGGCGCTGCCGTCATGCTACAAACACACACTCCTGCGTCACCTCCACATGAAGCGTCTCGGCGTAAGTGCGTCGCCCCAC
This sequence comes from Paedocypris micromegethes, assembly GCA_028031935.1. Taxonomy (NCBI): domain Eukaryota; kingdom Metazoa; phylum Chordata; class Actinopteri; order Cypriniformes; genus Paedocypris; species Paedocypris micromegethes. Next base: position 29,506 of record QKNR01019676.1, on the reverse strand, counting down.
CCCCTCAACGCATTCGAGCAGTGTGTGTGTGTGTGTGTGTAGGACGAGGACAGACGCACAGCCGGCGTCTGCACGCGCAAAGAGGATGAGAAGAAGAAGGAGTCGCACAAGTCTGCGCACAAGGTCCGTCCTGTCCCGTGTCAATCCGTCCGTCCAATCACGTGTCGTTCGTCTGACAGGAGAGACGTCGTCTGGCGATCCAGAACGCCGCACTGCTGTGGGAGGGGCTAAAGGGTGCGAAGGAAGAGGTGAGTCCGGACAACAGCCCCGCCCACAGCCCCCTGCAGACCAATGGGAACGCTGCGGAGACCTCGCCGGACGAGCCCAGGTGAGACGGAGAGCGAGAGTCGTCACTCCTCACCACAACGCTCCAATTCTCCCGCAGACGCTCCAGTCCCGGCGTTCGTCCGGCCGGTCGACCCCACAGCCCCCGAGACGCCAGGTCAGAGGTCACACACCTCATTTGTTGTTTCTTCATATATTGTGTTCCACCATTTAATCCGTGTTTGAATCCACTGTTCACAACTCGCTCTCCTTCTTTCTTTACAACGATGACCCGGAAACTCGCACGCACAGTCTTATTTTTTAAGCGTCTGTCTGACTGATAAAAACCTCATAAACAAGAAGCAGTATATAGTCTGGTGGTCAGGGGCATGATCGCATCCGGAATTGACACCTAATACACCCCGTGTCCGGAGGCCAGGGCAGCAGAGCTCGGACCCCTTCAAGTGTGTCCGGAGTCCAGGGCCGGATAGTCCGGACCCCTACAGGTGCGTCCTGAGGCCAGGGCAGCAGAGATCAGACCCCTACAGGTGCGTCCTAAGGCCAGGGCGGGATAGTCCGGACCACTACAAGTGCGTCCTGAGGCCAGGGCGGGATAGTCCGGACCCCTACAGGTGCGTCCTAAGGCCAGGGCGGGATAGTCCGGACCACTACAAGTGCGTCCTGAGGCCAGGGCGGGATAGTCCGGACCACTACAGGTGTGTCTGGAGGCCAGGGCGGGATAGTCCGGACCACTACAGGTGTGTCTGGAGGCCAGGGCGGAATAGTCCGGACCACTACAGGTGTGTCCTACTACAGGTTGCCGCTACTTCACCGGGCAAAGGTGCCGCTCTGCTTTGTAAGAGGCACTTTGGGAAGAAACTGGTGGTCTTGTAAGGCAGCGAAAGATAAATCGAATGAATTATTATTTTGGTAGGTCCCAAACGATCCCCAACTACTCAAACAGGATCAGAACAGACAGGTTAAGGTACATTTGGACTGGAGGTGAATGGGACAGGCACAGGTGATCAGACCGGCTGATCCAAACTCAAAATAAAAGTCCATTCTTCTGCCGGAGAAGGGCTATACCGTCCAACAGAACAGGCTGACCTGCTGGGTCTTGGTCCAAACGGACAATCCCTGGGTTCTGGTGGGATCGTAATGTCACGATCTGGGATGCCGGACTAAGGAGCTCAGACCCAATTGCTGGGACATGAGTTTTATTCAAAAGCACTTAAGTCAGTCAGTCAGTCAGGAACAAGTCAAAACCATTCCAAGCTATATTGAAATAAATTTCTCCTAAAAATACTTCTTTGTCTTCTTTTAACAAACCTGATTTTCTGACAGTTCAATGTCCTTTTACATGAATAAAAGACTTAAAAAATCTGTTCTGGTCATCGGAACGGCATCTCCCAGAAGTCTAGGCAGCATGAGGCCTTTGCATGTGTAGAGCATGAGATACTCTGCCTTTATAGGCACCATAAAACGCCGCCATTTTTAGCCAGTATTTATCAGAAGTATTGTTTTATCTTTGTTCCCTGTGTTTTTTGTTTTCGGATGTTCTCTGCTCCGACACTTTCACCTGCTCATGGACTTCGTTTCAAGCTGTTAACGCTGATCTACCAAAATACTTTTTGGTTTGTCGTCTATATCTGTTCCAGTAATACACAGCTATAATGCACAGGAAGCAAAACTAAGGCGCATTTCGAAACTTCATCGCATTTTTACTTTACTACATTTTAAGACACGGAACATCACACTCATATTTGCATCTTCCACAGATTCATTAAATTCCTTAACTTCTGTGTCTGAGAGTAACGATCTTCACTATTTTTGATTTGATGCAAATTTTGATTTCTCGCCTTCGACCCGTTCAGTCATATGATGCTCTGTGCGCAGAAGCCATGAGAGTTTGGGGGTCCAGACCATGTGGGTGTCAGACTCGCACCTGGCCGAGCTGGAGGGGGAGACGCTTCACCTGTTCGGCCCCGGGGCCCTGGAGATGCTGGAGCGCTGCTGGGGCGTCCAGACCGCTGCCGCCGTCACCTCCCTCACCTTCCACTACATCCATTTCGACTCCATCACTCCCTGCTTCCTCCGCATCCGCCTCCGATTCCCAAATTTGACAGTGAGACCTGTTTGCACCCAAAAGCGTGTTCTTGATGGCGATGGTGACTTTGTCCCCCGTTCTTCTGTCAGCACTTGGTCTTTATGGAGACGGGCATCTGTCACCTCCCTCAGCTGGCGGCTCTGGCTCAGCTCCGGAGACTGGATCAGATCAGCCTCCATCCCGATGGCAATCCTGTGCTCGGACTGAAGCTCTGGAGACTGTTTCTCATCTACAGACTTCAGCAGCTCAACCTGCAGAAGATTAATGGCATAGAGGTGTGTGTGTGTGTGTGTGTGTGTGTGTGTGTGTGTTGTAAGTACGATGTGATAAAGGTGATTAAGCATGTGTGTCTCAGGTGACCGTCAATGACATCATCGCGTCCGAGAGAATGTTTGGAGCTTTGGGTCACGTTGCTGCTATAGAAACTCCACGTTGCCGCCTGCTGCTTCTACTGGAAGAGTCCAGGTGTGTGTGTGTGTGTGTGTGTGTCACATTTCCTTTTGTTGTAATGTAGAAACTAGCACCATAACATCCCATAACTATCAGCATCCCAAGTTTCCTCTTCCAACCATTGTTCTAAAATTGCTAAACCCGTTATTCCCAGAATATTCAGATCAGTCCAAATTCCAAGCCTGTGTTGCTACCCAACTTCGTGCACCTCACAATGCCGCCAATGTTGTACAGAAACCCTTTCAGTCCAGGACACATTCATTCCCGAAACCATCTAGAATCCAAAAACCATCTGAATCTCACTCCAGAATCACATAGTTACAGACCCAATCTCTTGTCTCTGGAGCGTTTAGTCTGGAAACACTCCAGAATCTCATCAGCTTCAGTTTAGGCCAAAGTTTGTCTAGGATCCCTCTGTGCCGCACTCTATGCTTACAGAACAAAGTTGTGGCCGTGTCTGTCCATGAACCCTTCAGTCCAGAACCACATGCATAAATGTAGAAGCCAATGATCGAAACTACATTAGACCAGCTGTAGACTAGTCCTTTCACAACCTTTCAGTCCAGTATCCCTGAACTTCAGATCCATTCTTGAACACATTCAGTCTCTCCAGTACCTTTTGGTCCAGAATCTCATCACTCGGAATCAATTTAGTCCAGAGTGCCATTACTCCAGATTCCTGTCAATACAGGGCCTATTTAGTCTAGAACTCAGTCTCTCCAGAACTCATTAACCCTATTGCTCCAGAACCGTATTTAGTTTGGATTCCTAGATTCTCTGATCTCTTTTAAATCAGAAACGTACACAAGTCCCTTTAGAACTCAGTCTCTTTATCACTACATACTCCTGTCAATACTGAAACCATTTTCAGTCTCGATCCCGTTCAATCCAGTGTTTCCAGAACCCCTTTGGTCCAGTGAACCGTCCACATAGGTGCCTGTCAACCTGAGACCCCTTCAGTCCAGAACCATGAATCCAGTTTTGTCCATTCTCACTGTAGTTTTTTTGCTGCAGGAAGCGACAACTTCAGTTTCTTCTCGAAGGTCGTGGCCGTCGGAGCGTCAGAAGCCCAGAGGACCTGAAGGAGAGCAGGACACACCTGGAGGACAGCTGGAGCCGGGCACTTTTCAACTATCCCAGCAAAGTTTCCCACAACCCTGAGGTAACACCTGAACATCCTGAGCTGGTGTGTAATACAGTGGTACCACAACTTACGAAAGACCCAGGTTACGAAATTTTCTTTTGTCTTTGAGAGAATCCCGCCCCTAATTACGACGGTTTTCTACGAACCGCTTTTTTTTAGTACCACATGTTTTGTACAACATTCGTCACCAATATTTTGTCATTTACCAAAAACATTTCGTCTGAACTTACATGCGGACAATTAGCGCATTTACATGCAAAATGCGTCCCAAAATGCGTCCCACAAATTTCCCACTTTGCGAATTAATTAATAATTAATTAGGTCTCGGCGCTAATTAATTTCGTAAGGTGATGCACCCCTGTGTTATGTTTCTTCTTTACTTACACGTACATTTTTGCTACAATGACGTAACGTTCCTAACCTAATGCTGGCGTCGTCTCCTTTCCCCGGAGAGTGTGATGATGTGTAAACGCTGAGTTGCAGGCCGGACGCTCGGCGGCGGTGCAGCAGTACCTGCAGGTTCTGATCCGAGAAGCTTCCGGTCTCAGCGCCAAAGGAGACGCTCTGCAGAAGCTGTGGCCGTCGCTCTTCAGCGAGCTGGTGAGGGACTGTGTTCTGGAGATGAGAGACCCACAGCTCTTCAGGCAGACACGACTGCGGCGCTTCACGCTCAGCTGACCCGCACTACCCACAATCCTCAGTGTTCCAGAAGACCCAAATACAGAGTTGAGATGAAGTTGAGACCAACGTTCTTTACAGAAACCGGCGTCTACGTGAATAACGCACAGTCTTGTCTAGGTGATGACTGTTCAGATACAGTCTGAATAACCCACATGAGAGAAATACTTGATTAAAATTCAAACGATAGCTCGTTTGTTGTGGAAAAACCTTGGGCTTGTGCGTTTGGTGTTTTTTTGCAACACAGCTGTTGGTGACACGGTCTGGCTGTCACAAGGCGAGGCTGGTAGGACCTACGAAGCACAAAGAAAACGACAAGACTTAAGAAAACCAAAACTGTACAGGGCAAGACTAGATTGAAATATGACAAGACTGGACACGAACTTGACGACCTGACAAAGAACTGTGACAAAAACCCGTGCTTAAATACCAAACATAATGACGCGACCAATGACAAACACCTGGAACATAAACGAGACAATTTACACGTTAGCGGACAGACGGGGAGTGACGTGAAACCGCTGATTACAAAAACAGAGAAACGATCGAACACGCGGACACCAGGAAGTAAACAAGAGCACGAAATCGACCCAGGGAAAACCAGGAAGTAAACAAAACACAAACGTGACGTCTACGAGAGAGTCCGTGATAACATTTCAAAGTAAAGGTGTCAACTAAAAGTCCCAAAAATAACAACCCAAAATCTGTGACAGTTGGGAGCGTTTTTTGCACAATTGTGAAGTTGGAACACATGTGAGCGCGTCGGAGAACCAGTGTGTAACCAGACCAGTGTCGGCCAGTAGCTAACCCTACCAGTAGCGCAGCTATTAGCTTACCTTCATTTTTTAGCGGCGTGGTGGTAGCTTCGCTATTTTCCGATTCAAATAGGCGTTTGAATCCGGCCCGCCGAACTTGTAAAAAATTCAGTTAAAATTATACTTTGTTTTCAATGTTAATCCATTAGGAAGGGTTTTTGTTTTTGATGAACACATTTTAAAAAGCGGAACCATATGCACAAAATATACGTAAAACAATTGTACTGGCATATTTTATTTTTACACTGTCAGTCACAAAACAATAAAGGTTTGCGCATATACGTTTATACGTTAATACCATTGTCCCCAGTCCTCGGTCCGCGGACCAGTGCCGGTCAGTGGATGAAATGTTACTGCACACCAAATGTAAACAAATGTATTTTTAAAAATCATACGGAAATGATTCACGTTTTCGTTTGTTTTTTTAATTGTTATTTTTGTCCACAATTGTCCACAAAATTGTCGCAGCACTTTAAAAGCTGCCTTTTTGCATCTCGAATCAGGCGCTCTTTATCAGACAATTATTATTATTATTAATATTATTATTATTATACACACTATTGTAGTAATGGCAAAAATGGGTGTCATCTGTCTGTTGAAAGTCAGTCAAACATTTGAAGAATCTTGTTATATAACTTTATTTTTGCAATGTTAAGTGCAAAAAAATCTGACGCTTTAGCGTTTTTTTTTTTTCTCTAAATGTATTTTAAAATAATGTCACGCTTGAAAATGTTGCCTTTTTCGTTTCTAAGCAGTAGAACTTTCTTTTTTCTCAGTATAAACGAGGAAGTATAATCAAGTGTCATTTTAAAAAAATAAAAAAAAAACTAATTTAAATTGATAACATACAAATGAAAATGTTGATATTTGATTTCAAAAGAAAATTCTAATATCATAATGAGACTTTCCTTGGTTCCAGTGAGTTAAAATGGTTAATCACCTTATTTGTACTTTGGTATATCTGTTCTCTTTTGTTTTATTTTGAATGCATGTTTAAATACAAATAAATACTGTTTAATGTTAAATTCTAAATTAAATACAAAAATTTGAAAAAATGCATTAGTGAACCGAGGTACCACTGTATATTCCTCTATATCCAAAACGTGTATTCTCTCTCTCTCTCCTCTCCCTCCCTCTTTCTCTCTCTCTCTCTCTTTCTGTCTCTCTCTCACTCTCTCTCTCTCTGTATCTCTGTCTCTATCTCTCTCCCTCTCTCTCTTTTTTATTTTTTTATTTCTCTCTCTCTCTCCCTCCATCTATCGCGTCTCTAAATGACATTGAGAGCGACAATCCTGACGAGTCACACTCCGGGACAGACGGTGGCGCTGTTGCGTAAGAAGAACACAACAACACGAAGAAAGATAATGTCAAGAAGAAGAAGTGTTTCTAACGCCGCGCGGTTCCACACACAGTAACTAGTGAGAAGCTGCGAGTAGTAGTAGTGTGTGTGTGTGTGTAAAGACTCGTGTAATCGTCAACTTTACTGTGTTTGAGCTCGTGACGCTGTAAAGATGCGCGTGATTAAAGCGGAAAGTGAAGAAAGCGGAGAATATGAAGCGAGCAAACACACCGAGGAGAAAACAGGTCGCTCTTCTTCTCTTTCTTTATCTACTTTAGGTACGTTTATTGTTTGTTATAATGGACCAATGCGTTTCTAATTTGTTTTTAAATACGTGTTTTCCTCAAGTGTAATAGCGTATGTTCTCTCCTCAGTGTTTGTACTGAGGTAAATTATTCTCCAGTGTTGCTCAGAGAACAATAGACCAAGAGATAATGTGTGACGCGACTGTAGCAGAAGCTCGTTTAGTAAAGCAAATGTGTGTGGTTTCACAAATTGAATGTCATTAGTCGTTTGTCATTTCGTTGTCATTCATAAGCATAATCTTAGGGAGACAGACAGAGAGAGAGAGAGAGAGAGAGAGACAGAAAGAAATAGTGAGGGAGAGAGACAGATAGACAAAGAGAGAGAAAGAGAGAGAGAGATGTTTCATGTAACAAATAAATGTGTATGTCTGACCTTAACAAGCAGATAATAGTATTAAATTGGATTGTGACGCTTTTATTTGTATTTACTTTTTTTTTTTTTTTTTTTAATACAAATTACAATTTGTGGCACAGTAAATTACCGGAAACCTGCCCGGTGTGAAAGCGCAACGAAGATTGCTAGAATAAGCGCGCAGAAGTTCAGTAGGCGCTGATGTAATGGAGCGCTCTGAGCCAATCAGATCATTCATGTCAGCGCTTGTGTGAACGGTATTTACCGGCTGAATTTTGCCGGCATTGCTGTGTGAAAGCGGTCTGTGTGTGAAAACCAGGCCCAATGATATAGAGTTTATTATTCACTGGATTAATGTTAAATACTTGTGTTTTTATTGACATGATGAAAATGGTAAATAACAAAACGATGAACACAGCTAGATTTTCACAGACTATCTAGCCATTTTTTAACCGTTATTTAGCAATTATTTAAAGTCAGTGTTAGGGCGGGGCAATTATGCCTAAAAACTAAATCTCTGTTAATTGAAAATTTTAACAGGATTTCGATTAATTCGAATTATTTATTTATTTTTTATTCATATTTCTACAGATTTCCTTATTTTTAAGTGTTGTACAATAAATATGCTCACATTAAAAGTGGTTTAATGCTGGGTAATGTAATGTAGATTTAAAAGTAATGTAGTTCTTTTACAACCAACCGGGCCACCAGATCGCTCCAACTACCAATTTCACGGTCCAATTTCACATTATTTACCTGCATTTCTGTTAAATCGTTTTGCTCGCTAACTAGCGCTAACGCGTCATGTGATCCCGACGGTTTTACTAATATGCAGCGAGGTTATGTTGCTCCGCCTCCAAACGGCCTGCTCACTCCTGCCCAGTCCCGCGGATGTGCGCGCAGCGCCAATATAGTATAGACAAGTAGCATATTACTTGTGAATGATCTCGTTAAATCTGGGCATCAAAAACGAAAAGGCTCTGGCAGGAGTGAGTAAAACACCACTTATATTTACTCTGGCACTTTAATTAAGTCACTGCTGTGACGCTGCACTTTTTATATGTGACATGCACTTGGACGATAAATGTTCTTTTATTATTGATGTTTTTCAACTGATTCTGATTCATTCTGAACAGAGCAAACCAGACACTGCAGGGGAACTATATGACTAAACCGCCAAACACACTTCTACCGCTGTAATGAATTATCTTACATGATTATTTATTGAACATCAACAACTGAAATGAAAGCACAGTGCTTAAATCACTTTGCTCTAGTCAAAAAAAAATGAAAAAAAAAAAAAATAAATTGCACATTTGGGAACAAAATAAATAGTTTTAATATTTTCTTGTTTACATGGGAAAGTTTTCTTCTAAATAAAGTAACTCTTACTATTTATAATAAGATATAATTCATAATAAGATATATCCGGTGCATTTATTGCATCTTCTGTAAACAAATATTTTAATGAAAACAACAGATTGTTGTAATGAAGTATAGAACTCTGATTAAAGAAGTTGAACTCTGTTAAACATGTCCGCATATAATAATCGCAAAAAATCAACCTGGAAAATTTTGAACAATTATAAGTTCTGAATTTCGATTTTGATTACTTTTCGACTAATCGCCCTAGTCAGTGTCATTACCGTGTCTGCTTCAGGAAAGACGTACGAAATAGGAACTGTCAGACAGTGGCTTGGTGTTTTTTTGACTAACTTGATCGAATATAAAAGGCAGATCAAACTAACGACGACGTTGAGTATAACTCAATCAAAAGTAGAAAGGGAGCATCTTCATATAACACGTGAGGGATGATTTACATGAGACGATGAAAAAGACGAGACAAAACCCGTCCCGCGTCGATTCAAAACGCGATCGCGCAATTACAATCTGAAATACCGGTCAATTTTATAGACATGACTCTTCTTGGAGACTAGACACTACATTAATTCAGACACTGACTGGGGTCGACAATATAAATGGCCCGGACGCACTTTCAAAACCAACCGGGCCACCAGATCGGTCCAACTGCTGACCCGCTGGGCCAGTAGAAATGACTCGATAGAAAAAAAACCCAATTTCTCATTATTTACCTGCATTTCTGTTTAAACGTTTCGCTCGCTAACTACCGCGTATCAGATAACGCGTTATGCGATCCCGACAGTCTTAGACTAATGTGCAGCGAGTTTTTGGTGCTCCGCCTCCAAACGGCGTGTCACTCACTCCTGCGGAAGTGCCGAGTCCCGCGGATGTGCGCGTGTGCTGCGGCGGCATGTGTAGTATGTACAAGTAGCAAGTTCCTCGCGAATAATCTCGTTAAATCTGGGCGTCAAAAACGAAATGAAATAAAGCAGCGCGGAAACTGCTTAGCGATAATTTGTTAAAAGAAAAGTTTGTTAAATCACGAAACGTTTTTTAAAGTTTGTTGAAGTCATCCTTTTGTCCATGATTTCAAATGTCTAAACACACGTTTGAAATTATACTATTTGATGGTCTTTAATAAAAAATATCCAAGCACTCTGGGAGTTAGTTTGAATTAAATGTAAATTGAAATATATTTTAGTTTTTCCAGTTTTTTAAAAGCATCATTCACTATGACACTTTGATTAAGTCTCTGCTGTGATGCTGCTCTTTTAATATGTAACACGTTACATTATTTGCTCTTGGACAATAAATGTTCTTTTATTATTGATGTTTTTCAACTGATACTGATTCATTCTGAACAGAGCAAACCAGACACTGCAGGGGAACTAGATGACAAAAGCGCCAAAAACACTTAAAAATTGCAAACTTTTTAAGATTGGGTGCAGAATAATTCGTGCAGCAGCAGCTCAGTCAGTAGAGCAGAGGTGGGAAACGCCAGATCATGGGTTCGATTTCCAGTAAAAACTGTACAATTTTTACAAATCTTAACACATTTTTAATGACATGAAAGTTGCTTTGGATAGAAGAATCGAACTGACAGTATGAAGTAAAAAATAATAATAATAAGTGCGGTATTGGGCCCAAGACACAGAAATGTTTCCCACTGGGCGTCACTGAACTAAGTGACATGTTTCAGGAAAGAAGAAAATAAAATCACGAGAGCAATTGAGTGAAAGCAAAAGAAAATACGAGACAAAAAAAGGCAGAGAATTGCACTTGTTCTGTTTGTGTTTAGTTTTTCTGCACTTTGCACTAAACCTACATTAAACAAATGATTTTCATGTTGTTCAAGCTAACAGTTATTTATTTCTTTTGTGATTATTGGGGTCAATACACAACACGTCGACCTGGGCCAGTGGATTTGATAGTCGGGCCAGTGAACTTCAAATGTTACTTTTTAAAATTTCCCTTATTGTCTACCCCTGCACTGATCATACATTTTAGTTTTTGCTTTTCCATCAAACGTTTTAGACAGTTCACAAACACTACGCTGCCATGAAAAAACACGCAACAATGAGACAGAAACGTGGCGTAAAACCACTTCTTGAGCTCCACTGAGAGAGGTTATTGAGACTAGCTGATAATTGGGATAAATCCTGACGCATTGACCTGGGAAAGAAAGAGAAATAATTGTCAACACCTGTCAATAATTTAATTGTTGCTGTTTTTTTTTTGCAGTCTTGAAGCAGGAGGTGAAGGAGGAGAAAGAAGAACCGTGTGAAGTGGAGATTACACACCTAGAGCTTTTCAACAGTGCAAGTGAACAAGCTTCTACTAGTGGAGTCAAGACAGAAAAGACTTCTTCAGAAGAAACAACAGAAGATGGAACAGGTTCTGCTTTCATTCACAGTGGAGATGTTTCTTCAATCAGTTCACTCCAAACTCAGACAATAGTAAAACACTGTCATTACTGTCAAAAGGTGTTTCAGTCTGGAGAAGAACTCAGCAGACACCTGCAAACTCACACGAAAACTAGGAAACACAAATATCAGTGGGACAAAAGTTTCTCAATAAGATCAAAACTAAAAACCCACAGGGTGGTTCACACTGGCAAGAAACCGTTCTCCTGTTCCCAGTGTGACACGAGTTTCTTGAGTAGATCACACCTGAATCGTCACTTGAAGACTCACACTGGTGAGAAACCGTTCTCCTGTTCACAGTGTGGCAAGAGTTTTTCAAGTAGATCAGATCTGAATCGTCACATAGTTGTTCACACTGGTGAGAAACCGTTCTCCTGTCCTCAGTGTGGCACGAGTTTCTCATGTAGATCAGATCGCAATCGTCACACGAGGATTCACACTGGTGAGAAATTGTTTTGTTCTCAGTGTGGCAAGAGTTTTTCACGTAGATCTCATCTGAATCGTCACATAGGGAATCACACCGGTGAGAAACCGTTCACCTGTTCTCAGTGTGGCAAGAGTTTCTCATTTAAATCAAATCTGAATCTTCACATGATGATTCACACTGGTGAGAAGCCGTTCTCCTGTTCTCAGTGTGACAAGAGTTTCAGACGTAAATCAGATCTTAATATACATATGATGATTCACACTGGTGAGAAACCGTTTGTTTGTTCTCAATGTAGCAAGAGTTTCAAACGTAGGTCACATCTGAATCGTCACATGATGAATCACACTGGTGAGAAACCGTTCTCCTGTTCTCAGTGTGACAAGAGGTTCTCATTTAGATCAAGTCTGAATATACACATGATGATTCACACTGGTGAGAAACCGTTCTCCTGTTTTCGATGTGGCAAGGGTTTCTCAGAAACCACTGGTCTGAATCGTCACTTGAGGACACACTGGTGAGAAACCGTTTCATGCTTGTGATTTTGTGTCAATAGACAATTCATACCAGAACTTACAGAGACTCTTTCGAATACCTTTTGAAGCTCCGCCTTCTAAATGGCTTCTCTGTATTTCCCGTGTAACATGTGTTGTATTTGCACATTCAAAACTGCATCGTGAGCACTTTTTTCAACGAATTAAAAAAGATCCATACGGTGGTACCTCACATTGCGAATGTCTCAACTGTGGTTTCCCTGTCTTGGTTTTTTCTCTTTCTGCTGTTTCTTACGGTGTCACCTGCTGTAGAACACTCCACTGGGGTTTCACTCCACTGGTTTTAAATGTATTACATACAACCCAATATTCTGTGGTAAACACAGACCAACGGTTTGTCAGTTTTAAGTAAAATGTTGCCTTTCATAGTCGGTGTCACTCGACGTCTGTCCGTTGAAGCTGACGATGGGAAATCGAATGGATCTGATTCAATGCTTCAACTCAAACATCAAGTTCAATAGCTGCAAGAATTTGCATACGTCACCTTTGACCGTAAACCGGTAGTTTAAAAGAAATGCGCGTCACACACATTATCTTGTCTGATTGAAGCTGATCGTATGATAATCACTCTTCAATCTCCCTTCGAGAAGTTCAGCGTTGGATCCTGTTTATTTTCCAGTGGCTTCTGGTCCTCCTCCTGACCTAAGTGACAGAACTCCCTCAGTCTCCCTGAGACTCTCGGGTGAGAGCTACTTAATCGGTAGGTACGTTCTTTTCATTAGTGTTTGAGCTCGCGCCTACGTTTGTAAACAAACAAAATGACGGCGGTGCATTCTGAAGCGTTCTTTCTCGGAAGTTTGCCTCCCGCCTCAGTTTCCTAAAGACGTTTCCAAACCGCAGCACGATTAAGGCATTTCTGTGTTGATCTTGGATGATAAATCTTCCATCTAAGATATCCAAAATCACTACGCACGCGAGAGCTCTCTGGCAAATTCCCGATTACTTCGATCGTGTTTGCTGTATTTACCTGAAAACGAGCGGGTTGTCGAGTCAGCGTTGACATCGGAACGCCCGTACTCTGAGGTGGAGGATGTGCTCTACTCTGCAGAGAGGTAAGAGCGCATTAGTGCTTTCATCAGTCTGTGGTTATGTTAACTCGGGCCTCGCGTGCGCTCAAACATGCGTCACGTTTGCGAGTGGTGGACTGGTCCTTCGTAAGTACCAGTGAGTCTGGCAGCTCCCAACGATCAATTGTCCGGCGGTGTCATAAGTCGCTGTTGAGTCGTGAATGACGTCCTAGTCTAGTGCACACACCGTTCTCCAGTAAAACATTCGTCGATTCCCTAGCAAACGGCTGTATCGCCGAGGTGAGTGAACCGGTCTTCACACAAGCCAAAACCCTACTCCCTTATCAGCCAGACCGCCACCGCTATGACCTCTTTCTTACTGGCAAGCGCTGAGGGGAGTGGGGGCCCAGTACTGGTCCGCTGTGTGGCCCAATGTCGACCATGGTGACCAGGAGCACACCAATGGCATTGTGACTGTGGAGTTTTAACTTGTCTCCACAGGTTCAGCAGTGGACGAAGCCCGTCTGTCACCTGAAATTTGCTAAACGTCACCGGCAAAGCACAGTGGCCACAGTACTGTGGTAGACATGTCGCACGAGGACATTGCATTCCGCTTCTGGGCCGACAAAAGGTGGTCCTTGTGGTCCTGGCTCTGGCAGAGTGGAGTGGATTAGCAGGAACTATGGTTGAGCTCTCTTGATGAGCCCTGTCCCAAATCCAACCAGTTAGCAGAGACCCCCCCCAACAGCTCTCACGCAGGACGACGCTGCCTGGTGCAAACTTGACACCCACCAGCCAGCTAGAGTAAAGTTGCCCAGGCCAGCGCTTTACTGGTCGCTTATGGCAGAAGGCGGCAAACACAAGGTCCTCCGGCTTGGGCCGGGTGTACGTCCATCTGAGTACCGGCTTCATCAGACCCCGGTCTCGGGACCTCAACGATTTTGTTGATCCCCCTCAGGCGTTTTCGATCGAGTGGTTTGCCATCCCTCAGACGTCTCTGTAGGTGATCCAAACTGTGACACGCGGCTACGCACTAGAGTTCCTCCGCCAACTCAGGTGTGCTTGACAGACCCCAAGGCATTAAGCGCAGAGACACGCTGTTAGCAAATAGCGCCATCAAGGTGGTGGGCACGGGGCATTGGCATTCTGAGCTACCTAGACGACTGGCTAACCCTAGCCAGCTCGAAGAGTCAGTTGATCACTCACAAAGACTGCGCTCAGGCCCGCATGCTGTTTAGGGTTATGCGTCAACCTCAAGAAGAGTACTGACCCCTGTTCAGCAAAATCTGTTTTCTCTGGCTCAACTTGGATGCCCAATCACTGGTGAGAGTCGCCAACAATCGGAGTCATTTGGAGCGACTGACGGCCCTAGGCACCGTCTCTCGCCATGTTGTGGTCACAACAATGCACCCAACACGTGCAGGGAAGCAGTGTGCAACGCCCCGGTGTGCAGGTTGCTGGTCGGGTCCTCACATCCAGTGGCACATGAACATGCACGAGCTGTTGGCTGTGCTCTGCAGCCTCTGCTGAAACAGGTTCACAGGAAACACATGACTTTATTTGGGGAAGGTGTGGTAAGGAAAAGTGTGTAAGGAATTATACACTGGACCAAAGGGTGCGGAGATAACCCTAAGTGGTGAAAGAGATCCGGGTCGAGTTCAGTCAAGCTCAGACAAACTTGTTTGCTTCAGACGAATCGACCAGCTGTCCTCTCTGGTTTGCGCTGACCAAGGCGCCACTCTTTCGGAAGAGTGTCGACTACTTTCGGAAGTGCACATTCCCGCCGGTTTCCTTATTTCCACTCCAGCAGAAACTCGACGAGAGCCTGGTCACTTCCATGCTCAAGGTCTAGGAGTCAATGTTGTGGCAATATTGGCCTCGCATTACCTGATTAACGTGAAGGTGGTAGACCAACACGACCTGACAATTCAAGTTCTTATGAGGAGCGTCCGCCCTCCTAGACCTCCCGCAACCCTTGTGTGGGATCTGAGCTTGATGTTGCCGATCTTATCCTCTCACCCCATTTGAGCCTCTCAAAACTACAAGTGTCAAGCTCATGTAATTGAAAGCAGCGCTCCTTGTGTCGCTAGCTTCAGTGAAGAGGGACGGGGCCCCTCCTAGAGTCATTCTCTGCAGACCCTCAGTGTCTTTCTTTTGGCCCTGGTGACTCGCACGTAGCGCTGAGACCCAGGCGTGGTTACATACACAAAGTGTCTACTACCCCGTTCAGGGTCCAAGTAGTGACATTGCAGGCTCTTCCTGTCAGGGAACTTGACCCAGCCAGTCATCTGCTGTGCACAGTATGCGTCATTTGCGCCTACTTGGGCCGAACTGAGAGCTTTGGCTACACCAAATACATTTATTGAACTCCATGAGCTGGGAAGAGGGTCGGTTTCCACGCAAATAGTCTGCGGTAGAGGGCAATGCCGACAAGGTGTAAGCCTGTGGAGCAAATCTAACCATGGGGTCAGACTCAGACCAAGTGATTCCACCTAGGCAAGGGCACAAATCAGTCCGCTCAGCACACAAGTGCGTTCTGGCCAACGGAGAAGCCGCAGCCTCTGTTCCCTGCTCCCAACAAACATGCGTGAGCTGAGCTGGCCCCAGTGCTTCTCAAATCCAGGTGAAGCCTTGCAAAATGCATCTTCACACGTGTGGTCCTCCTTGAGGTGTGATGCTGGTTTTTTCCCTCAAAGTCTAGTAGAACACAAAGTTCCTCTCCCTCTCCAGGACTCATTCTGTTTGTGTCTGTCTGTTCTTGGTTACTTTCGTAACCTCGATTCCCCGAATTGTCAGGGTACAAGACTTCTCTTTCATTGCCACATCAGGACAAAACGCTGGAAGTCGGTGTTGGCCCGACCATCTTCAATCAATGATAGATAACATACATGGCGCTCGCTTTTCTTTTATACGTACTACCAGTTCTGGTCAAAGGTGATGTATGCAAGCTAAAGCATCCATTGAACTTGACGTTCATTGGCGCTTTGAAGAGTTGAAGCATTAAATCAGATACATCATATTTCCCATTGTCAGTTACAACGGACAGACTTCTCGTTCCCTGACAATTCGAGAACCGAGGGTACGCAAGTAACCCAGACATTACCAAATGTTTGTTAAAAATGAACAATTATTTTATAATTGAAAGCTTTACTTATATAGAACTTTTTTACAGATAGAAATCACAAAGTCCTTCAGTAAAGTACATGACCAAACCAAATAATCATTCATAAATATTTTTAAAACAAGAAACTGGACATCACACGCATAATTGCAGTTTATTCATCTTTCACAGATTGTTTAAATTCCTCACGTTCTGTGTCTGAGTTGAACAGTCTTCATAATTAGCAATTTGAAGCTAATTTGGCATCAAGAGTTATTGGATCCTCTCATCTTAGAGTAGCTTACATTTGCTGTTTCTCCACCTAAGTAAAGTGAGTGAGTTTGTATCCTACTCCAATACTGCAGGCTTTGCTTCTCTTCCACCTCGTTTCTTGCACACACATTACATCTACCTTCCTTCTCTCCATCCTGCTCTCTGCCTTTCCCTGTCATTGTGCCAACATTAAGAGTCCCTATTCTCAGATCGATGCTCCTGCCCTTCCTCTTCTCTCTCTGTCCACGCACCCTCCTGCCTCCTCTTCTTGTTTGACCAACACTAGCCCAATTTCTAGTGTCACCCTGTTGGTCAGCAGCACCGGTTCCTGTTCGTTATTAACCCGGGTCTCGACAGATCCGGTATGAAGTTTCTGTGGATGACTCGCGTAGTTATATTTCGCATAGACGCATTGACCTGGGCCAGTGGACTTAAAAAAAAAAGTGACTGTGCAAATTTCTCTTATTTCTGACAGAAAGAGAGTAAGTATTGTCTATCCCTGTTAGAAGTTTGATTTTTTTATTTTTTTTTTTTAACAGTCTTGAAGCAGGAGGTGAAGGAGGAGAAAGAAGAACCATGTGAAGTGGAGATTACACACCTAGAGCTTTTCAACAGTGCAAGTGGACAAGCTTCTACTAGTGGAGTCAAGACAGAAAAGACTTCTTCAGAAGAAACAAGAGAAGATGGAACAGGTTGGAACTCTAGTGATTTAAGGATTCACTTCAGAACTCACACTAGTGAGAAACCGTTCTCTTGTTCTCAGTGTGGCAAGAGTTTCTCACGTAGATCACATCTGAATCTTCACATAATGACTCACACAGGTGAGAAACCGTTTTCCTGTTCTCAGTGTGACAAGAGTTATTCAAGAAGATCATACCTGAATCTTCACATGAGGAATCACACTGGTGAGAAACTGTTCTCCTGTTCTCAGTGTGGCAAGAGTTTCTTATGTAAAGGAGGTGTAAAACTTCACATGAGGATTCACACTGGTGAGAAACCGTTCTCCTGTTCTCAGTGTGACAGGAGTTTTTCACGTAGATCACATCTGAATCTTCACATGATGACTCACACAGGTGAGAAACCGTTCTCATGTTCTCAGTGTGGCAAGAGTTTCTCAGATAAAAGAGGTCTAAAACTTCACATGATGAGTCACACTGGTGAGAAACCGTTCTCCTGTTCTCAGTGTGACAGGAGTTTTTCACGTAGATCACATCTGAATGTTCACATGAAGAGTCACACTGGTGAGAAACCGTTTTTCTGTTCTCAGTGTGACAAGAGTTTCACATCAAGATCAAGTCTTGATGTTCACATGAAAAACCACACTGGTGAGAAATTGTTTTGTTCCGTGTGTGGCAAGAGTTTTTCCCGTAGATCACGTCTAAATTGTCACATGTGGAATCACACTGGTGAGAAACCGTTCTCCTGTTCTCAGTGTGACAAGAGTTTCTCTGAAAAACGAGGTTTAAAACGTCATATGATGAATCACACTGGTGAGAAACCGTTCTCCTGTTCACAGTGTGACAAGAGTTTCACTGAAAAACGAGGTTTAAAACTTCATATGATGAATCACACTGGTGAGAAACCGTTCTCCTGTTCACAGTGTGACAGGAGTTTTAAACAAGTGGGAGCACTGAATCAACACTTGAAAAGACACTTGTCAAAAAACATGTTTTGAGATTTTGTGATTTAAAATAGTTTGAATTTGATAAAAATAGTTTGAACTTCGACGATAGTCAGGTCACTTCGACGTCTGTCAGTTACTTGTTTATGGGATATCGGATGGCCTGCTATTCGGGCCTCAACTTTCAACTGGCTAATGAACGGTGAAGTTCATGTCTGCGTACTCGCTACCTTTCTGATGAGTGAAGCGTTCGTGAATGCCTTCAACTCTTTGACTTCTCTGTGAAACTCATTGTTGGAATTGGCAGTACTTCCCAGTGGACTTGAAAACCCCAAAAACCCCTGTTTATGTTGATGAGAGTTGCGCTGAGAGCTTCTAAAACGCTAGATACGTTATTTTCTTCTATATATTTTGACATTGGTGAACGCCCGCACACTGAGGACGGATGATGTGCTCTTGCTCTGCAGTGAGGTAAGAGCGCATGGGTTCTGTCTACAGTTTGTGGTTATGTTTTCTTTGTGGAGATTTCATAAGTAGCTGTTGAGAACGTTGCGCCCTGTCAGCCCTGTGGCCAACACGCTGGCCAACTTGACTGTAAAAGACAGATGCGCCCACACTGACACTCCCTTCATTCCTACTGGCGAGCAGAGGCCTCCACGCCAAGCGCCTGGAGAAAGAGAGACAACCCTCCCCTCAGACAGGTGGAGGCACTCCGGAGTGTGAGACTCGTCTATGCACTGCAGTTTGCCCGCCGGCCTCTGGCTTTCCAAGGCGTCCCACCAAGGTGGACTTGAGAGACGCCATGGTGGAGAGTATCAGTACAAGGTCCTGCCTTTTGGCCTTTCCCTGTCTCCACGCGTCTTTACAAGAGAGCGCAGACCACCCTCTCTCCCCTGAGAGTGCCCGGGATCAGGATCCTGAACTGTGTAGACAACTGGTTATTGGCCGCTAGCCGCTAGAGACTGAGAGTCTTAAGCTGCTCACACTGAAGGCTGCGTTGTTCCTAGCGGTAGCCTCAGTGAAACGGGTCGGGGACCTAGAGGCGTTCTCTGCAGATCCTCAGTGCCTGACCTTCGGAGACTTGCTCGCTGTGCTGAGACCCAGGCCTGGTTGCGTGCCCAAGGTGCCCACTACCCCTTACAAGAATCAAGTAGTGACGTTGCAGGCCCCTCGCCACAGGGTAGCAAAACCTGACCAGTCATTCTTTGTGCCCAGTACGTGCTACCCGCACCTACCTGCGGCGCACAGAGAGCAGGTGGCTATTGTGGTCGGCAGAAAGGGAATGCCGTCACCAAGCAGAGACTCTCGCACTGGATCGTTGAACACAATTTAAGTTTGCGTATCACGTCCGTAAGTTGCCTTGCCTGCTAGACGCGAGAGCCCACTCTACCAGGAGCATGGCCTCATCGGTGGCGGTGGTGAGGCGAGTCTCTCTAGCAGACATCTGTAGAGCTGCCGGCTGGGCTACACCCAACACCTTCATCCGGTTCTACCAGTTGGAGGTCTCGGTATCCACGCAGATACTGATGCAGTGGAGGGCACGGTGTGGGCCTGCTGATCTAACCCCAGCCTCTTTTCAGTGTTCTTCTATCCTTGAGCTAGGCTAGAGACATGTACCTGGGTGCCCCTGCCTCGGTTCCCTCAAGCTAGCGAACATGCCTAGGGGAGGGGTCCCCCTCGGTGCCGTCGAGTCCTGATTAGTTCACTAGTCCTGGCGGTTTTTCCTCTACAAGAGCGTTATTCTCAGCGAGTAAACGCCTGTGTTTCCCAAAGGAATGAGGTCTAGTAGTAGGGCCCTGCTCTCCTCTCTCTCTCTCGAGCTTTACTCTGTCTACGACAGACACTGGGCTTCTTCCATGAGTTTGTGTCTCGTGGCAACTCAACGCAACGCCAGACCAGGATAGCAAGTGTTGAGAGCCAACAGATTCCTTGGTTGCCCCGATGGAGGTGAATGCTACTACCCTTCAGGCTAGGCCCACCTCTAGATGCTGTGGAAGATCCACTGACTGCTCCTCGGCTAGGTGCGCCGGAGGGGTCTTCTCGGTAGGATGCTGTCCTGGATGTGGCCTGTTGTATTATCCCATAGTCAGGTAACTGACAGACGTCGAAGTGACCAGACTATGAAAGGGAGCGTCTATGGTTACTTGCGTAACCTCTGTTCTCTGAATAGGTCAGGGAATGAGACGTCTCTTTCCGCAGCCACATTCAGGTTATGCCGCTGGAAGTCTGCGTTGGCCCGACCGGCTTCAATCAGCAAAAGGTAACGAGCGTTATGAACGGCCTTTTATACTACCTGGTACAGGTCAAAGGTGACATGCAAATTCATGGAACCGTGAACTTCACGTTTATTGGCCAGTTACAAGTTGAGGCAGGAATGGCAGGCCATCTGATATCCCATAGTCAGGTAACTGACAGACTGACCTATTCAGGGAACAGAGGTTACGCAAGGAACCATAGACGTTTGCAACAAACTGAAAAAATAAAATACTTGTTGCACGTTTAAAGTCACGGTTGTCAATTTTTTTTTTAATGATTTTTTTTTTCTGCAATATTTTGCGTACTACATGCTTTTTCACTTTAAATAAGTGTTCTAAATTCCAAAATAGCCCTCAGCTTTTTCTAAAGCTGTTACCTAAAAGATTAAATCATGTTTTTTTAAGTACTCTGTCATTTTAAGCTTTGTCTCTTAATGTACTACTTTTACTGTTTTTTTATTGTACTACTTTTTGCTATGTTTTACTTAATACATTTTTGTACTTCCTCCGTTTTCCGTCGTGTTTAAATGTGCTATATAAATAAACTTGACTACTCTAGTACTGAAATGCAATTACGATGTACTCGTTCACTAAAAAAGTGGTATTGGTGGATTCCTACTGTGGTAAGACTTGGGCTTTTCTTCACGTGGCTTTTCTTACACCATCACGTGCATCACTTGTGTTGTCAGGGAGAGAAACACCTCATTCTGAATTACTGTTGTCTTTAGTGTTTGTCAAAGCATCTGGCTCATTCAAAACCAGTCACCTGTGCCAATCAAACATTCACAAGTGTTGCTACGCTGGATAAATGTGAGTGCCTCAAATAAAAAATAATGTCAATTCTTAATAATTACCAGATCATGTTGAATTTTCACTATCAGGTTGAGCGAGTGGAATAGCTAGCTCACCTGATTTTCTGGCGACACCTCAGAGATAATAATTGATAATAAAAAAACACAACTGAAGTTCTGCAGTGCAGTAACAAACACATTGTTACAGCCCAAAAGTTCATTGGCTTTGATTTCGGGTCCTACCTTTTGGTACTACATCAACAACGATTCAGAATGACTGATATGAACTGCTGTTTGACTACGAATAAAATGACGTCGTCTTGAAGACACTTGCTTTATAGATAGATGGTTTCTCACCAGGATTCACTCTGTTTGGCGAGAGTCTGAATCGTCACTTGAGGACACACACTTGTGAGAAACCTTTTCATGTTTGAGATTTTGTCATTGAGCGTCATTAAGACAATACAAAGCTGAACATACAGAGACTGTTTCAAAATGCTTCTGATGCTCCGCCTTCTAAATCGCAAGTTCTTAATCTTTTTGACTTCAGGGCCCAAATTATCCAGTACGAAGTGACTCTGGGTCCATAAAAACATACACTTTTATTTCAGTCGGTCCAAATCATGTTAAGGGTGAACTTTTATTTGTTCTTTTACTAATCTTTCAGTTCCATTTTTTTTTTTTTAAGTTGAGCTGTTGTCCATTGCCCTGTAAATATTACTCTCTCGCTCACTCTCTCCCTCTCCCACTTTCCCTCTCTCTTGTTCTCTCTCTCTGTCTCACTCTCTCGCTCTGTCTCTTTCTCTCTCTCTCGTTCTCTCTCTCTCCCTTTCGCTCTCTGTCTGTCTCTCACTTTCTCTCCCGCTTTCCCTCCCTCTCTCTCTCGCTCTGTTTCTCTCTCTCTCTCACTCTCTCCTTATCTCTGTCTCTCGTTCTGTCTTTTTTTCTCTCTGTCTCTCACTCACTCTCTTTCTGTCCGCCCCTCTCTCTCTTGTTCTTTCTCTCGCTCTCCCTCTTTCTCTGTCCGTACCCCTCTCTCTCATTTTCCCTCTCTCTCTTTCTCCCTTTCCCTCCCTCCCTCTCTCTCTCTGTCTCTCTCCTTTTCCCTCTCTCTCTTTTTCCCTTTTCCTCCCTCCCTCTCTCTCTGTCTCTCTCTCTCCTTTTCCCTCTTTCTCTTTTTCCCTTTCCCTTCCTCCCTCTCTCTTGTTCTCTCTCTCTCTCTCCCTGTTTCTCTCTCTGTCTCTCATTCTTTCTCTCGCTCTCTCATTCTCTCTCTATATCTCTTGCTTTCCCTGTTTCTCTCTCACTCTCTCTCACTCTGTCTCTCTCTCTCTCACTCTGTCTCTCGTTCACACTTTGGCCTTTCAGACCACATTTCATTGTTCCTGTACCCGTCATACAGACAGAAACTCAAGCAATCAAACCCAGTCACCAAACAGATCAAGCACTGGACACCAGAGACTGAGGCCACATTACAGGACTGTTTTGCTCTCACCAACTGGGATGTGTTCAAAGATGCAGCCAACGAGAGAGGATTCTTCTATTAACATACAGGAGTATGCTGAGCATGTGTCTGGCTACATCAGCACATGTGTGGACAACATAATTCCCAGTATACCAATCAGGTATATGTCCAATCAGGTATATATGTTATATATAAACCGATGTCCTCACCTCAATTTTCAACCCTCTCCCTGAGCCAGAGCATCGTACCAACATGCTACAAAACGACAACAATCGTACCACTGGCGAAGAAGAGTCCTCCCAGCTGTTTGAACGACTACAGGCCCGTAGCACTAACTCCAATCATAATGAAGTGCTTCGAGAAGGTGGTGAAGGTCCACATTCAGAACAGCATGCCAGACACACTGGATCCCTGGCAGTACGCATACCGGCCGAACCGTTCCACCTCAGACGCCATCGCTGCTGCCCTACACATCTCCCTGTCTCACCTGGAGAAGAAGAACTTGTACGTCAGAATACTCTTCATCGACTACAGTTCTGCCTTTAACACAGTCATCCACGCAACCTCACACACAAACTGGCTACACTCGGTCTTTCCGTGTCACTCTGTAACTGGATTCTGGACTTTTTGACAGGCAGACCTCAGTCTGTACGGATGGGGAACAGGAAGTCAAAAGTCACCGTACTTAACACCGGTACTCCACAGGGGTGTGTCCTAAGCCCCATACTTTACACACTCTTCACACACGACTGTGTGGCCTCACACAAGGACAACACCATCCTGAAGTTTGCGGATGACACTGCAGTGATCGGAAAGATCACTGGGGAAGATGAAGCAGCCTACAGGAGAGAGGTGGCCAGTCTGGTGACGTGGTGCGAAGACAACAACCTCACCCTCAACACAGGGAAGACGAAGGAGATGATAGTGGACATGAGGAAGGAGAGGAGACCTCAACAGCCACTGTTCATCGGAGAGCGTGAGGTAGAGAGGGTGAGCAGCTTTAAGTACCTCGGGGTCCACATCAGTGAGGACCTCACCTGGACATTAAACACCACACAGCTGGTCAAGAAAGCTCAACAGCGGCTGTACTTTCTGAGGAGGCTGAAGAAGTTTGGCATGTCTGCAAAGATCCTCAGCAACTTCTACAGCTGCACCATCGAGAGCATCCTTGCCAGCTGCATCACAGTGTGGTACGGCAGTACCACTGAAAAGGACCGCAAACGTCTGCAGAGAGTGGTGAAGACAGCTGAGAGGATCACCGGGACCTCTCTGCCCTCCCTGCAGACCATTCATCAGCGCAGAGTCCACAGAAGTGCTGCCTCCATCCTCAAAGACCCCACCACCCCCAACACAGACTGTTCACACTTCTTCCCTCAGGAAGGAGATACAGGAGTTTGGAGTGTAGAACCTCCAGACTGAGGAACTCATTCTTTCCTTCGGCCATCAGAGCACTGAACAGTTAGTCCAGCGACTCACTCACACAGTGATGACATTTGCTGCTACAGACTGCACAACATCACTTTAAGGAACACGTGCCACTTTATCTGACCTTTTTGGTTGCACCTCTTGCACAAATGTACACATTCTGTTGATTTATTTATTGCATGTATATACTTTTGTTTTTTTATTTTCTGTTTTCTATTACCACTGGCATTCAATGTAAGAACGACAAAGTAAGAATTTCATTGTGCAGAACAACCTGCACACATGACAATAAAACGCTTTGACTTGACTTGACTCTCTCTGTCTCTCTCTCTCTCTCTCACTCCTAGCCACTCGAACCGAAAGGTATATAAAGCAAATTTTAATCTTTGCTTTTTGCGTTTTTAAAGGTTTTTTAAAGGTAAAGTCCTGGCGACGCTGCACTGACCAGAATTGCACAAACACCAACTGTCTGAGATTTGAGTGACGTCTTTTTTTAAGACAGCGGCAAAAACAACCATTTATTTGTGAGACTTTACGGAGGATTGTAACCAATTTTTGTGTTTACTAACATTCAGACTTGTGAGTAGCAGATCCGAGAACATGTTGGGAAGTGTTTTATCCAAGAATTTTTTATAAAATTTTATTTTTTATTTTTTTTACAAGAATTTTATCCATGAATTTCCCTCAGGGATTAATAAAGTATGTACCTTTATTAATCTACCTACCTATACTCTCTTGCTAGCTAGTAATTAACAGTATGTTAGCCTGTGTCATTTTTACTTCTTACGTTAGCCGCATAATCACGTCGATTGAAACCTGTGAACATAGATAATGTTACCGAACAGGAGAATTTCGCCTGACAGTGACATTCAGGCTCATTTAAACACCAATAAACGTTGTGTATTCGAACTTTGCATGTACAAAGTCGCGGGAGTCAGTAGGTAATTTAGTAGTAAAATTTGTTATTTTTGGGTCAATATTGGTCAGTTTTTTTTTTTTTACATGAAACTGCTGTACAATTTTGTTTTGCTTTGGTATGTTCATGCTAGTGAGTGTCGTGGATTGGTCGTGATCATCATGTCAACAAATCAACAAG
Source organism: Paedocypris micromegethes (assembly GCA_028031935.1). Taxonomy (NCBI): domain Eukaryota; kingdom Metazoa; phylum Chordata; class Actinopteri; order Cypriniformes; genus Paedocypris; species Paedocypris micromegethes. The sequence continues at coordinate 4,256 of QKNR01019676.1, read as the reverse complement.
TGTCGGGCAAAGATCGGTTCTTATACGCAGTGATTGTAATAACGGCGTTATAAATAAATGGCGTTACTTTTTTCAGTAACGAGTAATCTAACGCAGTTCCTTTTAGTTCAGTTACAATGCCGTTACCATTACTGACAAAAATTCTGCGTTAATCGTGGTCAACGAAGCGGTTTTGTCTGAGTCTGTATTGTTTTTCTCTCTGGCGGGTGTGTTTGGGGGGCGGGGCATAAATGATGATGGGTGTGTTTGTGCATTTGGTGCGACTGAAAACGAGATGATCGACTCAGATTAAATGTTCGTCTTTTACCACCCGGAAGCATTGCGTTTGGTCACAATCAAGCGCTCGCCCAGCAGGAGTCAGCGATGAGCCATGGAGTTTAAGTTTACTACCGGATTACATCTCGTTTTAGTTTGCACTATAAAGAGTGCACGTTTTTGTTTTGTTGTTTAATGTTGGTACATTAAGTTTGAGAGCACAGTTCGTGTTAAACTGTTTACTTTTGTGAATCTTATTAATTTATTTTTGTTACGTTCTTTAAGAAGCATCATTTATATTTAGACTTGTTTGTTGGCCGGTTTTAATATAGTCTGTGCAATTAATATTAAAAGTTCTAAACCATATATTGTTTTATTATCATTATTATCATCAACTTCTTTCTTTTATAATCAGTCTTTCTGGGTAAAAATAGGTGCTTTTATTTACCTGCATTTGCAGGTGTGCATAAAACCACACCAATGTTTTTGAGCGTTGAAAAAAAGGATTGCTTATGTTTGCGCAAATATGGTATTCTTGCTCCGTTGCATAAGTGCTACAACATTACGTGAGGAATACAGATGTTTGTGCTTTTTGCATCAGATCAGTCTGCATTTGGATCCAATTACATTTCACAGTCCTCACCACCCGCAGAAAAGGACCTAAGGGGTCGGTGCATTGTGTTACGGGTGGCAGTCGTGTAGAGATGTCAACCTTTCGCAACCAAACTGGCTCTCGGGACATGGAACGCCACCTTGCTAAGTGGGATAGAGCTCTAGAGTTGAAGGTAGAGCAATACCAGCTAGAAATAGTTGGTATGCTTACTTCCACACAGGTGTTGAAATTCTCCCCAGTGGACGAGGAAGAATGGGAATTTGGGAAAATGGGTAAACTTCCCATTCCTGGGAAGAATGTCTATGATGGACTTTGTGTCATCAGACCTCGTGTAAAGAGAAGGGACATCTTCTCGCTCTCTAGGATCCTGTTAAACAAACGGGTTAAGAACTCTACTGCCGACTCTCCTAGACACTTCCACACCTCTACAGGCACATCATCAGGACCGACAGCCTTTCCGCTCTTCATCCTATTCAGAGCCTTCCTCACCTCATCCCTACTAATGTCTGCTATTTCCTGCTTCTCAAGATCCACATCCTCCTCCCTTCTTTCTTTTCATTTTCCTCATTCATCAGCTCCTCAATATACTCCTTCCATCTTCTCTGCACACTCTCCTGGGTTGTTAGTACATTTCCATCTCTGTCTTTTATAACTCTTATCTGCTGTACATCCTTCCCATCCCTATCTCTCTGTCTGGCTAGCCTGTACAAGTCCTCCTCTCCTTCCTTTGTGTCTAACCTCTCATACAGCTCATTATATGCTTTCTGTTTGGCCTTTGCCACCTCCCTCTTCACTCTGCGCTGCACTTCCTGGTACTCCTGTCTACTTTCCTCAGTCCTTTCTAGATCCCACTTCTTCTTAGCCAACCTCTTCCTCTGGATGCAGTCCTGTACTTCCTTATTCCACCACCAAGTGTCCTTATCTTCTATCCTCCTACCAGATGAAACACCCAGCACCTTCCTACCTGTTTCCCTGATAACCTCTGCTGTAGTTTCCCAGTCATCAGGCAGCTCTTCCTGATCTCCCAGAACCTGTCTCAATTTCTGCCTGAACTCCTCGCAAGCTCCTTCATCCTTTAACTTCCACCACTTGGTCTTCTGTTCTGTGTTCCCTCTATTTTTCTTCTTCCTGACCACTAGCGTCGTCTTACACGCCACCATGCGGTGCTGTCTGGCTACACTCTCTCCTGTCATTTTCCCTGTCATTGTGCCGACGTTAAGAGTCCCTATTCTCAGGTCTGTGCTCCTTCTCATCCTCTTCTATCTCTGTTCACGCACCCTCCTGCCTCCTCTCCTTCTTTGACCAACAGTAGCCCAATTTCCACCGGCACCCTATATGTCAACAGTACCGGTGGCGGTCGTTGTTAACCCGGGCCTCGACCGATCCGGTATGAAGTGTCTTTGTCATGACTCGCATGGTTCGGGTTTGACTAGTTTTACGCCGGATGTCCTTCCTGATGCAACCCTCTCTATTTATCCGGGCTTGGGACCGGCACAGAAGTAACTGGCTTGCCACCCCTGCGGCTAGATTATAAGGTGTAATATAATACACCTTAAATAATAATAATAATAATAATAATAATATGGTGATTTAATACCTGTTTTATTGCTTGTTCTTTTTTTGCAGTCTTGAAGCAGGAGGTGAAGGAGGAGATAGAAGAACCATGTGAAGTGGAGATTACACACCTAGAGCTTTTCAACAGTGCAAGTGAACAAGCTTCTACTAGTGGAGTCAAGACAGAAAAGACTTCTTCAGAAGAAGCAAGAGAAGATGGAACAGGTTCTGCTTTCATTTACGGTGGAGATGTTTCTTCAAACAATTCACTTCAACCTCAGACAGTAGTAAAACTTTCCTGTCAAAAGGTGTTTCAGTCTGGAGAAGAACTCAGCAGACACCTGCAAACTCACACAAAAACTAGAAAACACAAATGTTCTGAGTGTGACAAGACGTTCACTGCCTCTAGTAGTTTAAAGACTCACTTCAGAACTCACACTGGTGAGAAACCGTTCTCATGTTCCCAGTGTGAGAAGAGTTTTTCACGTAGATCATATCTGAACAGTCACATGATGATTCACACTGGTGAGAAACCGTTCTCCTGTTCTCGGTGTGGCAAGAGTTTCCCATATATATCAAAATTAAAATCTCACTTGAAGACTCACACTGGTGAGAAACCGTTCTCCTGTTCTCAGTGTGGCACGAGTTTTTCACGTAGATCACATCTGAACAGTCACATGATGATTCACACTGGTGAGAAACCGTTCTCCTGTTCTCAGTGTGGCCAGAGTTTTTCACATAGATCACATCTGAGTCGTCACATGATGAATCACACTGGCGAGAAACCGTTCTCCTGTTCTCGGTGTGGCACGAGTTTTTCATGTAGATCAACTCTATACAGTCACATGATGATTCACACTGGTGAGAAATTGTTCTCCTGTTCTCAGTGTGGCAAGAGTTTTTCACATAAATCAAATCTGAGTCGTCACATGGTGATTCACACTGGTGAGAAACTGTTCTGTCCTCAGTGTGGCAAGAGTTTTTCACATAGATCAAAATTAAGATCTCACTTGAAGACTCACACTGGTGTGAAACTGTTCTCCTGTTCACAGTGTGACAAGAGTTTTTCACATAGATCAGATCTGAATCGTCACATGATGATTCACACAGGTCATAAACCGTTCTCCTGTTCTCAATGTGGCAAGAGTTTTTCACGTAGATCAGATCTGAACAATCACATGATGATTCACACTGGTGAGAAACCGTTCTCCTGTTCTTCGTGTGGCAAAAGTTTCACAATTAGATCAAAATTAGAAGCTCACATGATGATTCACACTGATGAAAAACCGTTCTCCTGTTCTCAGTGTGGCATGAGTTTTTCACATAGATCATATCTGAATAGTCACATGGTGATTCACACTGGTGAGAAACCGTTCTCCTGTTCTCAGTGTGGCAAGAGTTTTTCACATAGATCAAAATTAAAATCTCACTTGAAGATTCATACTGGTGAGAAACCGTTCTCCTGTTCTCAGTGTGGCAAGAGTTTTTCACATACATCAGATCTGAATCGTCACATGATGAGTCACTCTGGTGAGAAACCGTTTTCCTGTTCTCAGTGTGGCAAGAGTTTCCGACAAACGACACATCTGAATCGTCACATGGCGATTCACACTGGTGAGAAACCGTTCTCCTGTTCTTCGTGTGGCAAAAGTTTCACATTAAGATCAAAATTAGAAGCTCACATGATGATTCACACTGATGAAAAACCGTTCTCCTGTTCTCAGTGTGGCAAGAGTTTTTCACATACATCACATCTGAATCGTCACATGATGAGTCACTCTGGTGAGAAACCGTTCTCCTGTTCTCAGTGTGGCAAGAGTTTTTCACATACATC
>QKNR01019659.1:45691-58957 GCA_028031935.1 Paedocypris micromegethes | reverse complement strand
TCTCCTGCTCTACTGTACTTACTCTACACTCTAACTCTACTCTACTGTACTCTCCACTCTACTGTACTCAAACCTCTACTCTACTGTTACTGTACTCAACACTCTACTCTACTGTACTCAATCCCCCTCTTACTGTACTGTACTCTACACTCTAGACTGTACTATACACTACACTCTACTGTACTGTACTAACACTCTATCTACTACTGTACTCACACTACTCTACTGTACTGTACTCTACACTCTACTTACTGTACTCTACATCTCGTACTGTACTGTACTCAACACTCTACTCTACTGTACTGTCACTCTACGACTCAACCTACTGTACTGTACTCACACTCTACTGTACTCGTACCCTCATTTACTACCTCTACTGTACTGTCTACCTACTGTACTTCTCCCACTCTACGTCTCAACACTCTAGGTACTGTACTCAACACTCTACTCTACTTACTGACCACTCTCTACTGTACTCAACACTCTACTCTACTGTACTTACACTCTCTGTACTGTACTCAACACTCTACTCTACTGTACTGTACTATACCACTCTACTCGTACTGTACTCTACACTCTCTACTGCTCACACCTACTGTTTACTCAACACTCTACTCTACTGTACTGTACTCTACACTCTACTGCTACTGTACTGTACTCACCTCTACTTCTACTGTACTCAACACTCTACTGTACTGTACTCTACACTCTACGTACTGTACTCAACCTCTACTCTACTGTACTGACTCTACTTCAGACTACTCTATTACTCTACTGTACTGTACTCAACTCTACTCGTACTGTACTGTACTCAACACTCTACTTACTGTACTGTACACTCTACTGACGTACTCCAACTGTACTGTACTGTATCCACTTCCTATACGTCTCCACCTACTGTACTGTATGTACTCAACACTCTACTCTACTGTACTGTACTCTACACTCTACTCTCTACTGTATCTCAACACTCTACTGTACTGTACTCTAACACTCTACTGTACTGTACTCAACACTCTACTCGTACTGTATCAACACTCTACTAGCTCTCACTCTACCTGTACTGTACTCAACATCTACTCTACTGTACTGTCACTCACACTACTCTACTGTACTGTACTAAACTCTACTCTACTGTACTGTACTCAACACTCTACTCTACTGTACTCTACACTCTACTGTACTGTCTGTTCAATCTACTGTCTGTACTCTAACACTCTACTCTACTGTACTCACACTCTACTCTACTGTACTGTACTCAACACTCTACTCTACTGTATTCTCAACACTCTACTCTACTGTACTTCCTAAACACTCTACTCTACTGTACTCTACACTCTACGTACTGTAACTGTACTCTACACTCTACTGTACTGTACTCTAACACTCTACTGTACTGTACTCAACACTCTACTCTACTGTACTGTAACTCTACACTCTACTCTACTGTACTGTACTCTCATCTACCTACTACTACTCACTCTACCTACTGTACTGTACTCAACACTACTCTACTGTACTGACCACACCACTCCCAACTCATACCTACCGATAACTCTATACACTCTATCTACGTACTGTACTGTACCTACACACTTACGTCTCACATCTACTACTGACCTTTACTGTACTACTATCTACTCTACTGCCACCTACTGTTGTAACTCTATACTTCGAACCACTCTACTCTACTGGATCCACTACTACTGACTCAACACTACTCTACTGTACTGACAACTAGTACTGTACTCACACTTACTTCTGTACTAATCTACTTCTACTAAACCACTCTACTGTACTACACTCGCTTACTTCTGTATACACTCTACTCTCACTACGGTACTGTACTCAACACTCTATCTACGTACTGACCCTACTCTACACTTACTCTACTGTACTGTCTACACCTCCTACTGTACTGTACTCTACACTCTACTTACTGACTCACCTTACTCTACTGCACCTACTCATAGTATCAACACTCTACTCTACTGTACTGTAACTCAATCTACTCTCGTACTGTCCAAACTCACTTACTGACTACTCTCGTACTGACGTACTCTAACTCTACTGTACTGTACTCACACTCTACTCGACGACACCTACTACTGTTTAACTCTATCTACTGTACTCTACCTGTACTGTACTCTACACTCGTACTGTACTGTAAAAACTACCTTCACTACTACTCTACTCTACTGTACTTACACTACGACTCATACTACTGTACTGTACTACACTCTACTTACTGTAACTATCTACTGTACTCAACACTCTACTCTACTGTACTGTACTCAACACTCTACTCTACGTACTGTACTTCTACTGTACTCAACCACTCTATGTACTGTACTCACACTCTACTCTACTGTACTCTATCACTTCCTCAAACCTACTGTACTGTACTCTACACTCTACTGTACTGTACTCTAACACTCTACTCTACTGACTGTACTCAACACTCTACTACGTACTGCACTACGTACTCACACTCTACTCTACTGTACTGTACTCAACCACGTCTTCACACTCTACGTACTGTACTCTAACACTCTACTCTCCACTTACTCTACTGTACTTCTAACACTCTACTGTACTGTACTCTACACTCTACTGTACTGTAACTCTACTACTGTACTCTACACTGTACTGTACTCAACATCTACTACTGTACTGTACTCAACACTCTACTCTACTGTACTGTAACTCTCATCTACTCTAACCTCTACTACTGTACTGTACTCAACACTCTACTCTATTACTGTACTCCACACTCTACTGTACTGTACTCTCATCACTCTACTGTACTGTCTAACTCACTGTACTGTACTCTCACCTCTACTGTACTCTCTACACTCTACTGTACTGTACTCAACACCTACTCTACTGTACTGCTCACTACTCTAGACTTACTCTACCTCTACTGTACTGACCTCACTTACTTACGTACTCCACTCTACTCTACTGTATCAACCTCTACTACTTCTGTAACTCTACTCTACTGTCACACTACTACTGTATCCACTCTCACTGTACTGTACTCAACACTCTACTCTACTGTACTGTACTCAACACTCTACTTTACTGTACTCTCACACTCTCGTACTGTACTGTACTCTACACTCTACTGTACTGTACTCAACACTCTACTCTAACTGTACTCAACACTCTACTCTACGTACTGTATCACCTCTACATCTACTGTACGTACTACCTCTACTCTACTGTACTGTACTCAACACTCTACTCTACTGTACTCTACACCTACTTACTGTACTGTACTCTACACTACCTCTCCACTCTCTACTGTACTGTACTCACCCACTCTACTGTACTGTACTCACACTCTACTGCTACTGTACTCTACACCCCCCTTACTCTATACTGTACTGTACTCTACACTCTTACTGTACTGTACTCACACTCTATCTACTATGTCTACCTACTTACTGACTCTCACCTACTACTAGTACACACTCTACTTACTGAACTCCTACTGTACTAACTCTACTCTACTGTCTTACTCAACACTCTACTCTACTGTATGTACTCAACACTCTACTCTTACTGCCCTTACTCTACGACACACTCTACTGTACTGTACTCTACATCTCTTACTGTACCTCAATACGTACTACTACACTCCTACTGTACTCACTACTGTACTGTACTGTATTTACTGCTCAAATCATCACGACTGTACTCCATCTCTACTGTACTGTACTCAACACTCTACTCTACTGTACTGTACTCTACACCTACTTACTGTACTCAACACTCTACTACTGTACTGACTCCACTTATTACTCTGACTCTAACTCTACTGTACTGTACTCTACCACTCTACTGTACTCACACTCTACTGCTACTGTACTCAACCACTCTACTGTACTGTACTCAACACTCTACTCTACTGTACTGCTCAAACTCTACTCACTACTACTCACACTCTACTCTACTGTACCTACACTTACGTCGTAACTACTCTAACACTCTACTGTACTGTATTACTATGTACTCAACCTACTCTACTGTACTGATACCTCTCACTGTCTCACACCTACTACTGTATATCTGTACGTACATACACCTCGTACTGATATTACTGTACTACTTTACTTAACTCTACTCTATCTGTACTGTACTCTACACTCTACTACTACTGTACTCAACACTCTACTCTACTGTACTGTACTCTACACTCTACTCGTACTGTACACTACTCTACTGTACTGTACTCTACACTCTACTGTACTGTAACTACTTACTGTATCAACTCTACTGTACTGTACTCACACACTCTACTCTACTGTACTCAACACTCTACTGACTGTACTCTACACTCTACCTACTTACTGTACTCAACACTCTACTCTACTGTCCTACTCAAACCTACTCTACTTACTGTAACTACTGTACTGTACTCAACCCTCTACTCTACTGTACTGTACTCTACCACTCTACTGTACTGTTACTCTACACTCTACTGTACTGTACTCAACACTCTACTACTACTGTACTCACACTCTACTCTCGTACTGTACTCAAACGACTGTAACTACTCCACTCTACTCTACTGTACTGTACTCTACACTCTACTTTACTGTACTCTACCATCTACTTACTGTACTGTACTCAACTCTACGTCGTCTCAACTCTACTGTACTGTACTCTACACTCTACTCTACTGTACTGTACTCAACACTCTACCTACTGTACTGTACTCTATCACCTACGTACGTACCAACATTACTGTACTGTACGTCTCAACTCTACTTACTGTACTCTACACTCTCGTACTGTACTGTACTCTACACTCTACTGTACTGGTACTCAACACTCTACTCTACTTACTGTACTCAACACTCTACTCTACTGTACACTCAACATCACGTACTACTACTGTACTCTACACCTCGTACTGTACTGTACTCTTAACACTCTACTCTACTGTACTGTACTCACACTCTACTCTACTGTACTGTACTCAACACTCTACTCTACTGTACTGTACTCAACACTCTACTCTACTGTACTCTCACTCTACTACTTACTGTACTCTAACTTACTGTACTGTCACCACCTACTCTACTGTACTGTACTCAACACTCTACTCTACTGTAACGGTACTCACACTCTACTGTACTGTACTCACTCTACTCTACTGTACTGTACTCACACTCTACTCTACTGTACTGTACTCAACACTCTACTCTACTGTACTGTACTCAACACTCTACTGCTACTGTCCTACACTGTACTGTACTGTACTACACTCTACTGTACTGTACTCTACACTCTACTGTACTGTACTCTACACTCTACTGTACTGTACTCAACACTCTACTCTACTGTACTCAACACTCTATCTACTGTACTGTACTCAACACTCTATCTCTGTACTGTACTCAGACACTCTACTGTTCACCTACTGTACTGTACTCAACACTCTACTCATGTACTCTACACTCTACTGTACTGTACTCTACACTCTACGTACTGTACTCACTCTACCTCTACTGTACTGTACTCAAACTCTACTGTACTACTGTACTCAACACTCTACTCTACTGTACTGTACTCAACACTCTACTTACGTACGTCCACTCTACACGTCTGACTCTACATTACTGTACTGTACTCACACTCTCTGTACTGCTTACTAACACTCTACTTACTGTACTCTACAACTCTACTCTACTGTACTGTACTCAACACTCTACTCTACTGTACTGTACTCTACACTCTACTCTACTGTACTGTACTCAACACTCTACTTACTGTACAATACTGTACTGTACTCAACACTCTTACTGTCACCTGACTGACAACTTCTTCTGACTCTAAACTACTCTACTGTACTGTACTCTACACTTACTGTACTGTACTCAACACTCTACTGCTACTGTACTCTACACTCTACTCTACTGTACTGTACTCAACACTCTACTCTACTGTACTGTACTCTACACTCTACTCTCTGTACTGTACTCAACATCTACTTACTGTACTGTACTCACACTCTACTGTACTGTACTCAAACTCTACTGTACTGTAACTCTACACTCTACTTGTACTGTACTCAACACTCTACTGTACGTTAACTCAACACTCTACTGTACTGGTACCACACTCTACTGTGTACTGTACTCTACACTCTACTCTACTGTACTGTACTCAACACTCTACTCTACTGTACTCAACACTCTACTGTACTGTACTCAACACCCTACTCTACTGTACTCAACACTACTACTGTACTGTACTCAACACTCTACTGTTACTGTACTCAACACTCTACTGTACTGTACTCAACACTCACTCACTGTACTCAACACTCTACTCTACTGTACTCAACACTCTACTGCTACTGTAACTCTACACTCTACTCTACTGTACTTACACTCTACTCTACTGTATTCAACACTCTACCTACTGTACTCTACTCTACTGTACTCTACACTACTCTACTGTCTAAACTCTACTCTACCCGTCTGTACAATCTACTATACTCTACTCTCTTCTCTACTGTACTCTCTACTCTACACTACACTACTGTACTCTACACTCTACTCTACTGTACTGAGGCCTGACGCTGTGCTTCCCCCTGCAGGCGGTGGCATCACGGAGAGGAACCTGCAGAGGATTCTAGAAGCTTCAGGCTGTCGTGAGTTCCACTGCTCCGCCCGCTCCAGCAGGAGCTCCAGCATGACACACCGGTGAGTCTCACTCCCCTCAGGACACTCTACACACCACACACCTTCTCAGTAATGAGTCCCGAACTCTAAAACTCAACCACTCGAGAGCATTTAAGACAGCGGTGGGTAAACTCCGGCCCTTTAAATGTTTTAATCCGGCCCGCCAAACTTGCAAAATTAAACAATAGTCTTTTATTTTAAAATGTAAATCCGGTTAATCCGTTTAGAAAGTTTATATAACACATAATCAAAAGCACAACCATACACACAAAATGTACGTAAAGGAGTTGTACTAGTATTTTTTTTACGTTTATTTTTACACTGTCAGTCTATGGAATCAGATGCCAAAAATATATCAAACGTACATTTCTAAGAAACGAACGGAAAATGCTTTGAATTCTTTTCATTTTTCACTTGCAATTTTTATCTTTTGGTTTGAAACGTTTTTTTTTTTTGCTTCAGATTTTTTTGTTCCATTTTTTTCCCCTTGAACTTCTGGCACTAGGCCCTTACTCTGATTGGCTGGTGAGAATGTGATTGACAGCTGCTTGACCAGGTAGTCCGGTCCGGCCCCTTTGTCAAATGTTAGAACCCAATGTGGCCCCCAATCAAAAAGTTTGCACACCCCTGACCGATCGCTTCTGTATAAAGATGCTGTAGATCCAGCAAAAACTGCACATTTCAGAGCAGATGAGCAGTAGCTTCAAAACTCTGTCCTCTCTAGAACTTTCTACCACTCTCCTCAATTTTATTCCGTAGATGACTTGTCGCTCTATTTCTGACTGTATTTGAGACCGTTGAAACTGTGAGACTGAAAGCCCCTTAAAGTTGCTCAAAACTCAAACTTCTGCGAAATAATTAGTGGTAATATTGAAGAACTTCACTCTCCTGCGCGTTTGAATTGTTCCCCGTTTTTCAAGTCTTCATCTCCCCCGACACCTCGGAAATTAAGCCCACCCCCTGATGTCGGCTCCACCCCCTCCCCACATCTCTTATCAGATCCCGCCTCCCCGCCCTGCTTCCTGTCATCTCCTGAAGAGCCCCAGTAAAGACCCAGTCCGGCTCCAGTCGTCTCTCTAATCATCATCTAGTTCCTGGTCCACACTGGTGTTCCTCAGGGCTCTGTCCTAGGACCGATGCTCTTCATCATTTATATTCTCCCACTCAGCAACACATTTAGGAAATGTAACATTCTTTTTCACCGCTCTGCCAGACGATCAACTGTCACGTATCAAGAGTGTAATCAGCATATCAATTACAACCCTAACCCTACTCTAACTGGTCCAATTACAACCCTAACCCTACTCTAACTGGTCCAATTACAACCCTAACCCTACTCTAACTCCAAATGGTCCAATTACAACCCTGACCCTACTCCTGAAAGAGGCTGATGAATGAAGGCGTATTGTTGTGATTGGTGTGTGTGCAGGAACGAGGTGGTGAGTCTGGGCGGATCGCTGTCGGTGCCGGAATACTCGGTGAAGGTGGCCGACGCGAGTAAAGTGCGCACGCTGATCGCCATCGCCAACGCTCTCTAGACGAGGACGGGGAATAAAGCCAGTGACGCAGAGTGTGTGTGTGTGTGTCCTTCACTGAGACGTTACTGAGGAACTTACGAGAGGCTTCAGGTTCTAATCCCACTCACGGCTTAGGTTTGTGTGGGTATACACGCTTTCCTATTATTAAAATGCTTTAACTGGAAATACAGCACTGGTTATGTTAGGGTCGGTGCTAAACATGTAATAAATACGTTTCTGTGCAAACAACGCAAAAAACGAACAAAAGTGACCGTTTAGACCCGTAGCATCAGTACAAACGTAGAGACTGCACAGTGTGTGTGTGTGTGTGCGCGTTGCGTCTTCTTGACCATCTGCATCTCGCAATTTCAAGCAAAAGTAAGAAAAAATGGACCACAACCCAAGGCTAAGTTTAATCCTGCTCTGTTCCACTGAATGTATGTGACTTACAGTGATTAAATGGTCTTCTGTAAACATCTGGCGTCATTTTAATCATGCAGTAAAATATTACTATAAAGTTATTGAAAGATTTTAATCTTTCGTGGAGGCTTCGTATTAATTATAAATCAGTCAGGCATTCCATCATGGCCGAGATTGCAGGTCTCTGTCGAAGGAAGCTGGATCCAAAAGTAAGGCATGAGCCGACACCGCGTTAGAGGTTTACCACGTGTTTATTTTGCCGCTCAATGCATTACTCAATCACAGTCAGGAAATGTGGATCCTTTATACCAGGGGTGTCAAACATACGGCCCGCAAGTAGGTTCGATCAGGCCCGCCGAATTGTTTGGAAAAAAATAGAAAAAAAAAAATAAATACATTTTTTTTGCTGCAATTCATTGATTGTCCGCTAAGGGGCGTTTCCATCGGAGTAGAACGCTGCATCACTGTGACGGACAGAATCTTGTTAAGAACGGAAAACAGGTGTTATCCGCTAGCTATCCGCTACAACCTCATTAATCAAAATGTTCCAAACAGAGTTTGCATTTAAATATTGCATGTTTCATTTATGAAGTTTACGAATTTGACTTTCTTCGTTGCACATTTAATATCACTCTCCTTAGTTTGTAAGGTGTATGCAGGGATTTAATTTATATTTTATATAAGTGGTTTATTATTCAGTTCTTTAAAAGCCTCAAGTGCAATACTATATTTTTCATTATCAATTTAAGTTGTGTGCCTTTGTACAATCAGTGGGATAAGTTGCAATGCCTAAATGTGAATGATAAAGGTCAATTGCACATTTGTCAGGAATTATGAGGAAATTCTTGGAATGTTTTGTAAAAGCATAGTTCATTAAAATTCAATATGTTCCTAATGTTCTTGTGCTTCTTTACACCAAAACAAAGGAAATACATGATATTTTTGATATGTAACGCAGAGTATGTGGTATAATTTCAATGGTCCGGCCCGCCTGACATCTCCTCAGGTCGTATGTGGCCCACTGTGCCAAATGAGTTTGACACACCTGCTTTATACCCTAAATGACGTCAGATATCTCACGTGACTATCGACAGGAAGCGAGATTTGTCAGAGGACTGACTTACACACGTGGTCTCTATTCAATAACAAAAGATAGACGTTGCTATGGTGATACGTAATCAGGTCTCCATTCGACCTTCAGCTGTCTCAACACGAGGAGAGTAAGAAGAGCAGTCTAAAACACTAATTCTAAGTTTTATAGCCTAAGTATTATCTTCAAATATATAATAAAATATTATCTGTGGTCAATCATAAATTAATGTAAGTTCCGAGTTTGAGTTCTGAGTTATTTTAAGAAGCTTCTCACAGTTTTAACTGTCTCAAAGCACACTAAGTAAATCTTTAAATTAGTTATCACTTTTATTCATTTGATTGTCTGGTTATTGGTGTTAATTAAATTACTTTAATAACAAATGAGTATTAATATAAATATTACAAATAGTCAAGTAAATGTGAGGATTTCTTAGTTTAAACGTTTCCAGTGTCCTTGCTTTTGATGAGACTTAGACAGAGACTGGAGACGTAGCAGTTTACCGGAATTGGGATTTACGTCAACATCACATTATCTTGCATTCGAATCGTCCCCCACACAATCATAGGGAACAATAAGTCAAAACAACTTTTAGATTGTTATTATTATCTAGATTTTAGTTACTAATCTATATCTCTTGGAGACACGAGTATAAAACAATTCAACAGCCTTCAGCCTTGGCCTGGCTGTGTTGACGCAGGCTAAAATATAATAAGTTCTTAATATTAATATTGGAAATAAGATTTAAGTTATTAAATATTACAAATATTCTAACAGTTATAATATCACTTAAACGTTAAAGTAACTTATAATATAAATATATTAATATAATATAAAGTCCACCCATGTATTGCTTACATGAAAAATGTTCTTACAGAGATTTGATGAATACATGACATTGCAGGTCTTGAGATTTTAGGCTGGTGAAGTTACTAAGGTGATTTAATGGTCCATTAGGAGGTCAATATGTAGAATATATTAGCCCAGTATATAAGCCCCATATATCTATATATATATATATATATATATATATATATATATAGTCCCAGTCACATTTCCTAATCATGGCATGCCCTTAGATGAAGTTGTGGACGAAGAAGTATTAATACTGACAAGCAAATTAAAATATTAATCATCATATACACATTATACACGGTACAACACGCAATGACATGTATTTTTACAATCGTCCAGCATTTAAACATGGAGGGTGGGGGGTGCGTACGAGAAAGAGATGCTGTAAAAAGATAAGAGATCAAAATACAATAAAATACCACAAAGATTAAATATGAATTAAAACAAAGAAATGAAGATGGAAACAAGATGAAAATACAATAAAATGAGCAAAATACAACAACAAAAAAGTGACTCAAGTGATCAATGTAAAGTAAAGATGTTTCAATTGTTTAAATTGTATTTTGCTATAATATTATTAAATGTGTATAACTTTCACGTGTGCGTGTATTTATTGAAGATGCTGTCATTACCGTGTCCTCGTACGGTAACTATATAGTGTGTTGAACGTTGATGTAAATTGAGGTCAGTGTGGAGCTTTTGGAAAGAAAACATGATTAATACAACGTTCAGTCGTGGAAAGAAACTTGTACGCTAGTTCATTTTTTTTTTTTTTTTTACAAAATTAAACATAAAATTATAATATAAAATATATTAGCAAATGATGCACGACACCAAATAATAATTAGTTATCGGTCATGAGGAGGCGCTGTTCTGCCGATCCACTGTCGACTCTGTGATTCTGTGAGCGATTGCACGGTCTGTTTCAGTCTGACGTGATCGAGCACTGATCACAACCATCTACACCTGCCTTAACTTAGCCTAACCCAGAGACCCCGCCCACTCTGACCTTCTGACCCCAGAGACAGAGTTGTCCTGGGACAACGATGTGTGTTAGTGATCTCAGTAATAGTAAGGTGGCACAGCAACTGTTTTTTATTTGGATTTATTTTAAACTTAAGACACATTTCTCAAGTTAAAGTGTAGGGATGTGTTGTAAAAAAAAAAAATAAAAAAACAAAGCTCCAAAGACCTAGAACAAAAAGCTTTAAAAAAAAAAACAAAACAATTTTGTGGATAAGGAAGCCTAATATAAGATAATCAGAAGATGGGGTGAAAAACAGCGGTTTAGTGGCATTTATAGGCGATATAAAATGCGGATCAAAACGAACGTCTCGGACACTCGTCTCACACGTTTATTAAAAGCAACAGAAATGTACACAACACGGTCAGGCGCGCTCTCTCTCTTCTGGAATGATTCTGACCTTCAGGGGGTCAGTCGTCCTCGGGCCGGAAGAGTCCGGTCAGCCCCGCCGGCTCCTCCCCCTCCAGCACCTCCTCCTTCAGCGGCTTGGGCTTCTTGAAGAGCGCGGGGAGGTTGCGGATGTGCACTTCCTTCTTGTACTGGTCTCCCAGCGGCTTCTGAAACACGGGAATCCCGCTAGTCACTGGGGGCTGTCAAAGTTGACGCGTTAACTCGTGCCATTCGTTACGTCGGTTTCGTCGCGGCACATTTTATTAACGCCGTTAAGCGCACTTCCGGTTTTTCCAGATTTTTGAGTTTCACTTCAAAACCACTCAGTTTTATTTGTACAGTTTTTTTTCCAACGCTGAAATCACGGCGCACTTATAGAAACAATAGAGCGCAATTCAACGATTCACAGTCTCTCAGGCGACTGATGCGCACACACACACACCATATGACGAACTTTTGTTCCTTTACATATAAATGTGTGATCAATCTTTTCACCTCGACTCATTATCAGTAGTTTTGCCACACAAATATACAAATACATATCCGTTGTCTCTTTTCCTCGAAAAAAAAATTACATGTTTCTTTTTTAACTATTATGACCGGCTTACCCATCGTTTTCTTTAGTCAAAACGGTGTATTACAGTATTTAAACAAGCGTTTATTTTGTGTCGAGTTTACATTCATTTACATTTCACACTTCAATATTCAATATTACAAGATCTTGTACTTGTCCATGTTATAAATAATTGTTAATGCTAAAGAATCATTAATAATGAATTATTATTTGTGATTTAATCGCGATTAAGTTGGTTGAGGAAGTGTGATTACCGAGTTAAAATTAAAATGTAATCGTTTGACCGCACTACTAATCACACAAAAAGGCCTGGAGGCGTTTAACAGGGCGCCTTCATCATCATCATCATTATCATAAGCCACGTACCCCCACGGCTCCCGCGATCAGCCGCTTGAACTGGTCCTTCTTCTTCTTCTCGGCGGCCTTGGTGGTGGCGGTGGAGTGCAGGGCCTTGAGGTCGAACAGGTCCAGAGCCTCCGCGTCCACCTCAGGGATCTGCTGCATGACGGAGCGCAGCTCGCCGTAGCGCGGCCTCTGCGGGGACACCGCGCGCTCACGTCACCACACCCACAACCCAGTGAGTTTCATCTCCACTAGCGTCGCCCCCTGAGCAAAGCTGAGATCAGGAGGTTCTGCTGGTGTTCCACTTGAGGAGCGGTCTCCCCTAACCCCAACCCTAACCCCAACCCCAACCCCAA